>JAKEYF010000190.1:0-116079 GCA_021527775.1 Lactarius sanguifluus | reverse complement strand
TCATGCCAGGTATTCATGGCGTCTCCGGTGGAGCCGGCCCAGTTATGGTAAGCGGCAAGGAAATGACGGGCTTCTGTAGAGTCGCCTTTCCCGTCCCAAGGCTTTGGGCGGGCCACTATGTCCTTTTTGTTACCATTAGAATGGGGTCGGGCTGCGTGAGACGCGCTGACGGCCTGCGTGAGATCCTTGACCTCCTGGGCTATTACGCCCATGGCCAGGCTAAGCTGATGAATGAGGTCCAGACAATCCTGGACTGTGGGAGGAGCGGGTGCAGAGCCCGAGGCGGCTGCGGATGTGGATGCTGTAGGGTCGGCCATTGCTTCTAGCTGGGCCTGTCTCTCCTTTCTCTCTACTTCTTCTTGTGCCTTTCGATAATTCTCTAGGAGAATTAGCTGTTTGTCAGGCGAGATGTCGTCCCAGTCAACTACTGAAGAGGTGAAGACTTTTTCACTCTTCGTGAGGGGAGGGAGCGCGAATTTGGAGTGAACTCCGCGAGGATACTGGGCTTGAGCCTGTTTGGCTTTCTGCCGACCGCTGGGAGCCACTGTGAGGTGGTGAAGGGGAGGGAGGGGGGAGAGAGGCGTGGGACTAGGTCTGCGGCAAATGCGACCAACTGAGGAACTGTATACCCAGTTCCGTTAACTTCACCGCCTAAGCCGTAAAGCTCTAACAGGCCGTAGTGGTAGTTGGGGAATGAGTAGATGGCCTGCACGTATTGCTCGGCGAGGTTACGAGGGGGTAGTTCTAATTGGAACCCCTGGTAACGGATGTTGACACCGTCTTCGTCTATAAAACTTTCGCCGGACTGGGCGAGGGTTTCTTGGGAGGAGGAATGCGCGGAATGGAAAGAAGCTGACGACGACCCGTGTGCTGATAATGATGGGGAGGGAGCACGCTCGTTGGTGATCTGAGGTGTCCTGAGTACGTGTAGCGATGCCGAAGCAGAGGCTTGATTACTAGGGGGCGTCGGGATTGGTGGAATGGATGCTTGTCTCCTCCTGAAGAGACGGCGCAGACGAGTGCGAACGTTCACGAATATACGAGGCAGGGTGGAAACGGGAGGATAGGTGGGTAAAGACGACTGGATACAACGAGCGCGCAACGCTAACTCGAGGATGCGTGGAATGCCCTATCAAGCGAGACCAATACACAGTGATTGTTTCACACTGCGCGAGGCTGCGGCGATAAAGGGACACTCAGGAATAGGGTAGGGATATGTGTAGAGCCACAAGGCTGTCTGCCTCAGTCTTCTCGACCTGTTGGCTGCCTCTCACGCCGAAGCGCTCTCAAACTTTTCTGTTTACTACGCGTACAGCTGTCGCAGGCTAGGCCTGGCTGGCTCAACGTCTAACTGCAGCTTATCTGGCGTGGTGACCAGTTCTGCAGCCAGTACCCAGATGTCGAACTGTGACCAGATACGACAAATAAAGGCAAGCACAATCTATGCCGGTTTTACGGACACTAGAGTTGTACCACGAATGCACAGATTCTGCTTACGGAGGTCCACAGGCAAAGAGTGAGGTGGATAACACAAGGGACTGATGGTCGTCAACCACCTAGAGGGAAAGATGATGAAAGAGAATAAGACTGGCGGGTGGGTAACCCGAGAGTGTGAAAGGAGAACTTGTCCTAATGTAGCGGTGCGACTGCCGCGCTACGCCAAGTCAAGTGAAAACTAAAAGTGAACCGCAACGGTGAGCACACTCAACTCGGCGCGGAGACAAGTCACGCGCCAACGTACAGTCACTGTGGAGATACAGACGCGTGGAGTCTTTATACAAGAACTCGAGTCTGAGGTGATCACACAGTGGCACGTCTGAGTGGAGAACCAAGAGGACAAGTTAGATTGGAGAGAAGGTAAGGGAATACAGTGGAATGCGCACCTGAGTGGAGAACCAAGAGGACAAGTTGGTTCCACTCAGGACGCTACAGGGAAGCTTATATACACTACTGCGGCTGAGTCTAAACTGAGTTCGAACACTATTACTAAGTGTACAGTAAGGCCCTATGACTCAGGAGCTGACGCGTCGTGTCTATTAATAGCGTTATCTATGGTGCTGACGTGGCACTCTGTCATAACGCTTACGAGCGGCTCCACTTTGCTGAGTAAAACCTAATACAGCGAGTAAGCGTAAACTACTAAGCACATTCTAGATCCTTCTAGTCCCTTCCATCCTTATCGTCCAATCGTATGAGTCCGTACTAATGAGGGATACTAATCCCACGATCACGTGCACATGGTGGCAAACACATGTGACTAACGAATACCTCTGTACTTCGGCCCTTCATATCTTCACCGAATAAATCCGTATAAATACAGAAAAATAGGGAAAATAATACGCGTCCATGACAGTCGCGCATCATTAGTGACCGAGATCCCCGATTCGCCTCCAAGTTCGTAAGAGAACTATGCAAGATACTAGGCATTGAACAGAACATCTCCACGGCGTATCACCCTCGCACAGACGGCCAATCGGAACGCACAAACCAGTGGCTGGAACAGTACCTCAGATTCTGGGTCAACGAACGACAGGACGACTGGACCAGATACCTCCCAATGGCAGAATTTACGCACAATAACTGGCCCAATGAAGCGACGAAGGAATCACCCTTCAACCTCCTTATGGGATACAATCCACGAGCTGATTGGACGGACCGTCCCTCGCCGATCCCTCAAGTGGCACTACGCCTGAAACAGTTCAGAGAGGCTAGAACGCGCGCCCAGGAACTGATGATCAAAGCGCAGCAGGGGTGGATCAAACACAAAGATACGCCCAAGTACCAAATAGGAGACCTGGTATGGCTAGAAGGACGCCACCTACGTACCAACCAACCAACCACCAAGCTTGCGCCCAGAAGACACGGCCCGTTTAAGGTCACTCAGGTGATGTCCGCAGTCAATTACCGCCTAGAACTTCCCACGCAGTGGAGCATACACCCGGTGTTCCATACAGATCTTCTGACACCGTACAAAGAAACACACACGCACGGCCCCAACTATCAGCGCCCACCACCGGAATTGGTAGGAGGCGAAGAAGAATACGAGGTCGAGAAGATTCTAGACTCTCGGCGGTTCGGCAGAACCAAGAAACTGCAGTATTTGGTAAAGTGGCGCGGATACCCGGACTCCGATAATCAATGGGTCTCGAAGGATGACGTCTTCGCTGATGAAGCGATAAGGGAGTTCAAACATTTGAACCCCGCTAGGGAAGTGCATATAAGCACAGGGAAAACCCAAGAGACGTCCCCATCTCCTTCCCTCTCTATTCCCCACACTCATGTCCCAATCCCCAGTACAAGTCCACTATGTCCTCGACGACCTGCTCCCCATCTCAGTACAGCCTACCCTCATCGTACAGAACGCCCCAGCACTATCACCCATGTCGCTTCCCCAGCCCCTTCAACCAGCAGGAAGTCGTCCCTCTTCCCCCGTACCATCCCTTCTTCCTTCGCCAAGCCCTACAGCCGTACATTCACGGGCCTCTTCGGCGCAAGGTTACATCCCGACGCGACCTCCGTCCCGTCAAGACCAAACTACGGTACAAGAAGATCAAGAGTACAACCGGTACTTGTCGAAGGAGCATTGCCCGCTCAATCGCCATATCACGTATGGGACTCACCTCACAGTTACTCACGACGAAACCCCGCCGGTATGCACCACCGACGGGAGACCAATGCGTGCTCCGAAGGCTTCTCGACCCGCGCTCCGCCGATATCAGGCGGAGGAACACAGTCCAGTTTCCCGATCTCGGGTGGAAACTCCGCCACCCCACGGATACCAACACAACAGGGGAGTCCATTACATCCCGTTCCAGATACGCGACGCTCAGGGGAGGCTGCACCCAGCTCGCTATACGCAGCTCGTGTTCACGGCAGACCCCTTCGTACTCGCCTACCGACAGGGCAGCGACCAGCAGTACGGGAAATCCGTACATGCCGCGCCCGACTACGACCACCCAAGCCCCGCACCATACACCGACGACGACCTGATCTTTCTAGACCAGGACAGCAGCTACCGCGAATCCGTCGACGCCGCCCTTCTGGGCATGAAAGACCTCTCGGTCACAGCGGAGATACACCGCTACCGATGTCTTCAGGCGGGGTACGCAGCCAAGGAGGAGGAGTTGCGCAAGAAGGTGGAGGAGCTCGAGAGGATCGGGATCACCCGACGACAGTGCGTACTGCGCTTAGAACGCGTGAACGCCATCAAGCGCATCGAAGACGAGAGGGACTCTTACCGTCCCGGAGCGGAGGAGGGTCAGAGGATAGCCACCATAAGGGAGGTCTTAGAGCGTGGTCGGTCTGGGGCCCGATCCTGAAAAGGGGGTGATGTTACGTCTGGCCCGGAAGTGGACACTGACGTCAAGGGTATGACACCGCGTCAGCAGTATATCGTCATGGACTTGGGATCAGTCAGCCGGGTAAGCTCCGGCGCATGTGATTGTGTACGATAACGGATCGGATCATGACTCGAATTGTGACTCATACTAGGATAGCTGTACTAGGGTTCACGGTACTTACGCTATTGGCTAGTACGGATTGAAGCGGCGCTTGAAAGCCCGCGCGTAACTGTATAAGTAGAGAGCTGCGAAGACCAAGAACGGCATCTTGGTCTTCTTCCAATACCACTATCGGTTCTTCGCTCTATAGGGATCTCCCCCTTTAAGTGAGTCGTCCAGCATACCCCCGAGACCAAGGGGTCCCCTGTGACTTATCCCAACGTTCCCTTCGTGGACAGTGGATTATCCTCTCGACGCTATCTATCACAAAGTCTTCTTCTACCTCAACAAACGAGTGGCGTCCCCCTACACTACCCTCTATATCATCGATCACCACACTTGGGACGAACTCAAGACCTCCGACACTATCCCTATTGGAGTACAACAAGGAGACGATCTCCACGCATACCGAGGACTAGCAGGAGAGTTATTCCCGCACCCTCAATTCTACCCGCAGAGCAGAGTCAATCGCCTCTTCTACCCTTTCGTTAGATTCGCCACCACCCGAGAAGCCTAAGTCAGGCAAACGTCCGTGGTAGACGTTACAGTACAGCCATCAAACACGAGGCAGTCTAGATCAGTCCAGGCACAATCGATATGAGTCACAAACACGAGGCGTTCTAGGCCGGTCCAGGCACAAGCTCATCTGGACCCATCTGGTGCGGGTCTAGCCAGGTCACGTGCCAGGGTCACGTGACGGGCGGGCGCTAAGATCACGTGCGCTACTCCCAGTATTCTGGATCACTTCGCTGAGCGCTTCCGGGTTCGTAGTGGTAGTGCGTGGGAGACTTAGCTCTTTCTTGGGCATGGGCAGCCACAATCCTTGCTACTTCAGCCTCTTCTTCTGCGTATTCTTCCGCGCTTTTCCTCCTAGCGGTGTTCGGGGTCTTCCCGTGGGGTGTTCGAGGGACGGTTGAAGGCGAAACCGTAACATTACCCTCTCTCTTGGCACAACGCCCACGTTGTGTAGAAGCGGCGGCGGGACGGTTGAGCGAACGGGCGTACTTGGCCAGGTTCATCCTCATGCCGATGTCGCGTTCCTTTTTGATGTCTCCAGCCAGACAAGCCTGCATGCGTCGGATCTGCATATCAGCAAGGCGGTCGGCAAATTCTTCATCAGTCATCGGTGTCGTCGGTGTCGTTGGGTGTGCGTGGTGAGAAATCGGTTTAAAACCGGCGTCGGATATTGGTGATGCGTGCGGTGTAGGGGCACGTCTTTCTGTTGGCGGCACGACGATTGTAGTCGGCGCAATTCTTGTTGTTGGTGCGTATGTCGCCACATTGCTTCCGTGTACGGGCTTTTGCGTTTGCGTCCTCCCGCGTGGTTGTTCAGCCTGCGGCGTATAGCGCGGCGGTGCGGGGCGCTCCTCGTCTTCGTCGTTGTAGCGTTGTTGCCAGTGGTTGCGGTCTCGCGGCAAGTCCCTATTCGGACAGTTCCTTCGCGTATGACCCGTCTTCCAACAATGATGGCACTTAGCTTTGTTGCGGACATATGCTCGTCCCGCAGTCAAGTCCATGGCATCGGGGTTGCTTTGGTAGGCGAACCATCCGGTGTTCTCCGCAGCCTGCGCTTCCTGCGCGGCATCAGCCTCGGCACTACCCCAAGAGGTAGGCGGCACGTATGGGGTCGAATCTTGCGTTGGTGCGGCGTTGAACGTGTTCGGGCCTTTCCAGCTCGCTTGTTCAGCGGCAGGCGCGACGGTTGCTTCCCACATTGCGTCCTGCAAGTCAGGGCCAGAGCTATGGTACAGCTCCGTCAGCTCCTGCACTTGCGCTCGTACGTCGGGCACTGCTTCTTCATGCAGATCAGCCTCGATCATGTAGTCCGGGATTCCGGCATCGCGGTAATTCTTCAGCCGGTCTTTTCCAAACTTGGCGATGAACTTCTTTTCCCAAGAAGGTCTGGACGGCGACTTAGCTGGTGGTGCCTTCTCGGCAATTTTCTTCTTGGCGGGTTCCTGCTTGACAGCACGCGTCTTCTTGCGCGGCACAGGGGCTACCCTCTCTCTAGGTTCGACGTATTCTTGTACAGCCTCGTCAGGCACTTCCGAGTAGTAGTACTCGTCCACTTCGTCTTGGCAGCCGTATTCTTCTCTCGCGTCGCCACGCGGCTCTTCGACGTATTCGTTAACCTCGTCAGGTTCTTCCTCTGAGTCTTGGCTATCATTGTCGCACAAGGAGGGTGGTGAAGGTACTTCCCAATTATGAGAGTCCTCATCAACGGAGCTCCAATCTTCGGCGTCCGGATCTTCAGCTGCTACGTATTGTTCTCTCGCGTCGTCACGCGGTATAAACTCTTGCACGAATCTCCGGATCGTATCCTCCAGGATGTCTTCGTCATCGTCATCCATGTCCGTGGCACGCCACTCTTCTATCTGAGCGATGCGTTCTTCAGCCCACTGGTCGACAGGATCTCTGAACAAGGAAAGAAAGATTGTTGCAAGCTGGTATTGCGAGAATATTGGACTTAGCTGTCCGGACCATCGGTCCCATGAGTCCATGAAGTCGGGTGCGCGTTCGCAATCCCCACCGAACATCTGCGGCATCGCAGCCAGCCCAGAGTCTTCGTTCTTTTCGTCTTCAGCCAGTTGTTCTTGGGTGTCGGCGTCCCCTTCGGCGTACAGCCGGTCTTCGTCTTCGCTTTGCCCTTCATCAGCCTGAGTTTCCTCGGCAGGGTCTTCTTCGTCGTTCTCGTCGTTCTCGTCAGCCAGAATTTCTTCGGCGAGTTGCGCAGCCTGGGTTTCCCCGGCGAGTTCTTCTTCTTCATCTTGCTTTACAGCCTGAGGGTCGTCCTCGGCGGCATAGATGTCGTTGTCGTACTCTTCAGGATGTTGCTCTTGATGACGGGCACTGATCGCCCAAATGTAGTCTGTTGCAGCCTGCTCGTAAGCGGCGGGATCTTCGTATTCTTCGTAATCTTCGTAGTGTTCTTCAGCCTGCTCATAAGCGGCAACACTCTCGTCGTCGTTAACGTAGTTCTCGAGGATTTGATACCGAGACATCTTGTGACAGAAAGGTAGGAGAAGCTTGACTTAATGTAACGTTCCACCGGACGTTCCTTCTTGCGGACTGCGCAAGGCTACTAGCGGGACCTAACGATCACAGAGGATGTCGACTTCACGTACTCGTTCGGCTACTAGCTCACAAGTGAGACGTAATAGCGTTGCCCAAAGGATATGGACGGCGGTGATGGCCAGAAAGAGTAAGAGACGATCAAAGGCGATGGACAACCGACCAATGATGTAGAGGAGAGGAGTCGCGACAGACAGTCAGCGACGAGTGTAAGCGGGAAAGGAAGGGATAGCAGACAGCGGCAAAGACAGCACACTGGAGCACAGCTAAGGACGATGGAGGGGCAAAGAGGCAGACAGCCTTCTATTGCAATGCAGAGCCAAATGAACCAACAGCCAACGAATGGCAGTACAAATGGGTGGACAATCCAAGAAGTCAAGCTTAGGTCTTCAGCGACCATAAGCCTCTCTACTTATACACATCCAAGGAGGTTTGAACCCCAGCTTGGAACTCCGAAACCCTAATACACGGGTCCTAGGAATGAGTCACAACTACGTCAGAGATAAGAGTCAGCCAATGGCGTTACGCGCGCATGGCACGAGTCAGAGATAAGGGAACATGAGGCGTACAGCCATCAAACACGAGGCAGTCTAGATCAGTCCAGGCACAATCGATATGAGTCACAAACACGAGGCGTTCTAGGCCGGTCCAGGCACAAGCTCATCTGGACCCATCTGGTGCGGGTCTAGCCAGGTCACGTGCCAGGGTCACGTGACGGGCGGGCGCTAAGATCACGTGCGCTACTCCCAGTATTCTGGATCACTTCGCTGAGCGCTTCCGGGTTCGTAGTGGTAGTGCGTGGGAGACTTAGCTCTTTCTTGGGCATGGGCAGCCACAATCCTTGCTACTTCAGCCTCTTCTTCTGCGTATTCTTCCGCGCTTTTCCTCCTAGCGGTGTTCGGGGTCTTCCCGTGGGGTGTTCGAGGGACGGTTGAAGGCGAAACCGTAACAGTCCGGCGGTACTCCAATGACATCAAGGAGTTGGCCTTATCAATGTCGCATCAAGGACTGCGTGACTCAGAAATCCATGAGCTCACTGGAATCAGTCTACGGTCGCTCGGGAGATACCGCAGCACATATCGCAGGATAGGAAGGGTATCTTTGCCACCACCGATTGACAATGGTCGACCACGTGTACTCACTGCTATTCAGGTGAAGGTATGTCTGCAATACATTGGTGCTAGGTGTTGTCTCACTGTCACAGTACCTCTGCGATGTCATTCGGCGCCAACCCGACGCTTCACTCATGGAGCTGCGAGTGGAGCTTCGGGAGGCGTGCGGTGTCGAGGTGTCACTTCCCACCATTATGCGTTCCCTCCATAGGAAGGGATACACGATGAAAATGGTGCGTACATCATCTTCATCTATCAGCCCCATTATTCTCATCACGTCGATGATAGGTCACATGCCGCGCTCTTGAGCGTAATGAGCAAGACCGCAAGGAGTACATGGCCCTCATCGCTGCCCATTTCCGCCCAGAACAACTCGTCTTTGCCGACGAGAGCCATTTCAATCGACTCACCCTAAGGAGGCCGTACGCGTGGTCCATACGCGGCGAGCGCGCATGCCGCTATGACTTCTTCCTTCGCGGCACAAAGTACTCGATGTTACCTGCTATCTCCCTGGATGGCATCTTACACCTTGAAGTTGTCGAGAACGCCATTACCGGCGACATTTTTCGCCAATTCGTTGAAGGCCTTCTCCCTCGCATGAACGAATGGCCGCTGCCCAATTCGGTCCTTGTCGTCGACAACGCAGCTATTCACAAGGTGGCCGGGATTCGTGAACTGGTCGAGGGGCACGGCGCGCGCCTCGTTTACCTTCCCACATATTCGCCAGATTTCAACCCGATCGAACTCGCATTCTCATCCATCAAGGCCTGGCTGCGCGCGAATCGCGCTCGCGTCAATGCCGATCTCGAGTCCGGTAATGGCAACGTGTACAACGCATTCTGGGCAGCCGTCTACTCTGTCACGGCGGATGACGCAAAGGGCTGGTACAAGCACTGTGGGTACCAGGTCCGTCCTTAGTTTTTTGATGTATTTACTTGTGTGTGCGTGAATATATGGTTGCAGGCGGTCACTCGGATTGGAGAACAAAAATACACAGTAAATTGAAGGGTTATGTGCTACGCTGGTACGGGTGCATCGAACCCACCTCAGGGAAAGCTACCGACTGCGGTCTACACAGTGTACACGCTGGGGTGACCGTGGGATAGCCGACAAAGCCACCTACACTTCGTATGAAGGTCGACGTGGACTAGCTGCGCTGTGTGGCCTATCTTGTATCACGGGTGGGTCCCATTCCTGTGGAGGGCGGCATTCGCTGTCACGGACAACTCAGGCCGCATCACAACCCTGGCCTGATGCAGACTAGCTGCACTCGTGGCCTATGTATTTTCAATGTAATACAACTTACCTTAAATAAATTACGTCTAATTACTCCAATTTGTTTTTTTAGTTACAATGATTTATTTTTGTAGGAAGAAAATCCGGCATGATTGCTAAGTGCCCATTCAGACTACGCCTATGAGCGAAAAATGGTCACAACCGGACACTCGTTATGAAACCTGCTATACAATTAATTTCAAATTAACTATAGGGTCGGAATTTTGTGACAAGCCCTCCTGCTCGCCCTCTAACGTTCTCGGTCATCCTCAATATTTGCTCCCTGTACTGTAGCTCAACACAGGATGTCGCAATGCACTTCATAGCATCATAGAGACATTGCCGTCGAGGCCTTCAGCGCCGGGCCTCGACCACCTTGTCATCGTACCTGGCTATGGCATTTGGACAGGAGCGCACCCTGAAAATGAGGATTCGCGACTCCTCGCATCATATCAGAGAGGACGCGGGCATCCGTCCATATTTCGCGCACACATCTCTCGTGGGTGAGTACTGTCAGGGCTTTAAGCCCCACTTTCCATTTTTAATCCCAACCCAGCTCCCAAATCGCCTCGGAAGATCCCAAAGCACTCCTCATCTTCAGGGGGTAATGCTCTCGTTCATCACGTCGCCGGCGAGCAGCCCAAAACCTGACTCTAACTTTGGATGCAGAGGTTACACATCTCCCCTGAGCGCGACGTCCGAGGGCGAATTGTAGCCGCGCTTCGCACGCGCCACGGGCCTTCTCCCTCCCACAATTGGGTTCACGCGAGCAACGACAGAAGACGCCGCGCTCGACTTGTTCCAGAACGTGTTGTTCTCCGTCGCCTGCTTCCGCGAGTTCACAGGCGCCTATCCAGCACGCATCACCGTCGTCGGCCACGATTTCAAGCGGCGTCGCTTCGGGCAACTCCACCGATGCGCACGGCGCCGGCCCAAGCTCCACTTCAAGTATGTGGGTACCCCGCTCGGGACTGAGGCAGACGAGCGCCAGGCGGCATCGGGCGAAGTCGGTATCTTCTCGCGCGAGCTTTTCTGCAATCTGACCCCCTTTTTTTTGCTCCCCTAGTTGACCAACGCGAGCTGCTTGAGTGGTGTTCGAAGGATGGCACGCGGATCTTTCCTGGTTTCTTCCGTGGGTGAAGGAATAGACGTTCTCAGCTACAGGCGCCCCTTCCAAAATGGCACGCTATGAACGCACACCAGCTTGGAATCAGTTCTGAGCCCGGTGAGATATAAGTAATAAGGCCCTACCATAGATAACCAATACATGGCCACGGACAAGCATCATTTGCGACACTCCGTGTGGTAAATTAAGGGCCACTTCCACACGGCTAACTGACCTCGACGCGAGAACCGCCTGTGTCCAGCCTCAACACACCCATCCCAAATTCCGAACTTCGAGGAGCCTACATTTCCATTCTTATTTCCGTTATGGGAAAATGGTCAACGGCCAGTTCAGTACGTCACACGAACTTCGAGGTGAGATCCGGGCCCGTGCGAATGTAATTAAAGTTGAGGAAGACTATGTCGAACGTACTAAAAATATGCCCGATCATGCAAACGGACCATAGGTGTTGGTGGACGCGCCTCATTTATGGCAGGTTCCTGCGAGACATCTCCTGGCAAGTGGGAAGTCCAATAGAGACTCATCTCATCTCATACTATTCTTGCCGAGCAACCATGAAAGCGATAGTGTTTGTGGCTCCCCGAGTATTTGTTCTTCAAGCTTCAAGCTTCACGGCCAGTGCAGTCATTGTCGTTGTCGCGTTGGTGCCACGGGCCGGTCCCAATCTACTCTGTTAGTCGACAACCCGCCTCCATCCTTTGCTTTCCTTGTTGGTGATCACCGTAACGTGCTTCCGTGCTCGTTCGATGTACACCACAACGAGCATCGCAGTCAGATGCGCGGCCGTCTCCATTGTGATAGTGCTGCAAGACGACCGCTCCCGGTGCTCCATCTACTACTATTACAGTAGCCCCTCATCCCATTTTTCTGAATTTACACAAACTCACACACACGAGTATACCATGTGGTGAGGGGACGCATTCTGTGTTCATATACCCACGTAACCAACATACGAAGCACTCCAGCGGAGAAAGATATCAAAAAACTACAAACTATTAGTACATCATGATAACTCTAATTTCTACCCTTGATTCTACCGGCGAGCCTGGCGAAGAACCGCGTGTAGAATGAATTACCAACATACAAATGCTGTCCTGGTCGAGAATGTCTGATATAGGGTGTCATACTCTGTACCTGTTGGCGGCCACTGGCAGGCGACATCCGTCTAGCTAGAAACCCAATTCCGTTGTCACCAGAGGTTGCCACTAATTAGTACAACGGTTTGGGCAAGGAATTGAGTTGCTGTAGGAATGCCCAACAACCCCTTGGTCCTGGGCCTTGGACCCCGTTCTCGTCCTACACAAGTTGCAACTGTTCACAGAGGTTGTCAAGACCTATCGTGCAGCTTATCTCACCGGGACCAACCGCGTGAGTGGCACCACTCATACAAAACGCGCTTCTGATGCTCTCTACTGTAATCCCCAAAACACTAATCGGGGGTCTGCGACCGCGGAATAGACGGGAACTGAGTACTGAGCGGCCATGTCATGGATGATGCTGGCTTCTCCCTTCGCGTCTATATTTTCGAAGACTCTCGGGCGCACTTTTTGGCTGATGCCGCGCGACAGGATATGTACTGAACGGGCTCTCAGATCTCAGATCTCAAGTTTGTTGTGGAGGCTTCGGGTAGTACTCCATGTCCATGCGTATCGGTCCTCACCAAGCCTGCCTCACCCTCTTTCAATTCAAAATTCGAGGGTATCAGCATCGAAACACTTTTTCTGTACCTTTACTCCCGATTTCCCGTCATGATGTAGAAATCCACCATAAAAGCACGTTTCCGGCATCCTCGCGAACGTGCTGCCACTGTATTGTCGAGACCCTCTCGGTGAACCTTGTAATAATGCACTACCATCTGATCTCTGCGCTTTTCGTCCTTGCTACTATTCTCCTCGCCAGTCTAGCGAAGCCCTTCTCACCACGTTGGGACGACATGCGTGTCAAGCACTCTTGGAATGCCGTCCCGGAGAATTGGGAGAGCCTCGGCAATCCACTTAGCGGCACCACCATCGACCTCTACGTTGCACTCAAGGCCCACCGCGAGAACGCTTTGATTGACACGCTATACCAGGTCAGCGATCCGAGCCATCCAAGGCACGTCGACTCGGACTCCGCCACTTCTTCCCTCATGCATGTACTCACGAGTGTTGCTACTCTAATGCAGATATGGCGCATACTTATCCAAGGATCAGGTTGCAGACCTTGTCTCTCCTCCTCCACGAACCCTCGAGCTCGTCAATTCCTGGCTCGAATACCACGGCGTTCCCTCCTCGTCTGCCTCGATGACTCACAGCGGCACCACGCTGACTCTCAGTGGCGTGTCCATAATCCAGGCCAACGCTCTCCTTGGCGCATCATATCAGCTCTACAGGCATGTGGAGACAAATGAGACAGTCGTCCGCACGGTTGGCTACGCGCTCCCCGCTTCACTGCACGGGCTCGTGCAGACTGTAGTGCCGACGACGTGCTTTTCCACCCCGCACACGCAGTGGCAGTCACCGCGCAAGCGGTCCGGCGGGGCGACAGCGGGGTTGAAGAAGCCGGTATCAGGAGAGCCTGTGACTGTGCTGTCGAGCCGCGATGATGAATTGAGGACGCCATCGTTTCTGCGTTCCTTGTACAAGACGACCGAATACAGGCCCGCTTCTCTGGACCGGAATGCGCTCGGGATTGTGGGAATTCTAAATGAATACCCGAGCCCAGAAGACCTGGCGACGTTCATGTCCCTATTCCGCTTCGAAGGGTATAATGCGGCAATCACCGTCGTACAGGTCAACGGTGGGGGATACGACCCGACCAACCCCGCCCGCGAGCCGAACCTCGATACCCAGTGACCCCGATAATCTTCTACAGTACCGGCCGCGGGCCGGCGGGCACGACCGATTGGTTTGTGTCCTGGCTCGGCTACATACTCACGGAGAGCAATATCCCGCGGACGATCAGCATATCGTACGTCGCCGATGAGAAGGTTATTCCGGTGGCATATACAGTGTACATGTGCACCCAGTTTGGTATGCTCGGCGTACTTGGTGTCAGCGTGCTCATCGCGACTGGGGACGACGGCGTCGGCAAAGGGGACTGCATGGCAGACGACGGCTCCGTCCGGTTCATCCCGCTCTGGCCCGCGACCTGTACGTGTGGCATTCTCGGGAGAAGTACAGAGCCGGCCACTCACCACACGTTGTACTTTCGCAGGTCCCTATGTCACAGCCGTCGGTGGAACGACGGGTTACGGACCAGAGACCGCGGCAAGCCTCTCCGGGGGGGGCTTCTCGAACCACTTTCGACGCCCCGTCTACCAGGAGCAGGCCGTGACCGAATTCCTGCAGCATCTTGGCAACCAGTATCAAGGTCAATACAAGTACGTTCCCTTCCGTGACCTCATCTGATTCCTACTTACTTAATAATTGGTGCAGTGCTTCGAGCCGGGGAATTCCCGACATCTCTGCCCAGGCCTTGAATTTCCCGATCATCCTCAAGGGCGAGCGGAGAGTCGCGTCTGGCACAAGTGGCTCGGCGCCTGTGCGTCTCTCTCCCCCCCTCCTATCTAGTTCGTACAACATCCGGCTGACCACCAATGTACAGATCGTGGCAGGCATGATCTCACTGCTTAATGATTATCTAATCTCGCAAGGCAAGGTCACGCTCGGTTTCCTTAACCCCTGGCTGTACGGTACCGGCATGAGTGGCTTCACTGACATCACATCCGGTTCGAACCCGGGCTGCAACACTGATGGATTCTCCGCCATTGAGGGATGGGATCCTGTCAGTCACGCCAACCTCCACTAGCTTACTTTCTTTCGACGATGGCTGACTGTCGGCCCTGTAGGTCACAGGTCTTGGGACGCCTGACTTCCAGCGCCTGCTGCCCATACTCCCTGACAACGCAGAACCTGGTGGTGCGGGCTGACTGAGAAACATAGCGCCAGACATGCGTCATTGCGTGCAAGCATTGTGGGAATATTCATCTGCCGATATATGGCTCCAGGAATAACCCGGGCCCCGCGCGAACTAGGAATTATCCACAGCAAATAAGCGGTACACTGTAGTTGATGGAGATACACTATTGTAGTGTAGTAGCGATTGGCACTAAGACCAAGACAGTATGAGCAATTTTCCTGACAGTAATATACATTATCTGATAAATCTGTCACGAAGACCACGACGCCCAAGCACGTTCTGTCCCCAGGTCCGCGTCGGCACGTCAAGATCAACGCGTCCCTCAGGCTCTCTAGGTTGAAGCACTGGCTACAAATTTCATCGATTAAAGTGCAAGGTTATTCTGGTATCTAACGAGTAAGCCCCAATACATAGCCAGCAACTTACAGGATCTGCACTTTTCAATATAAGGGGCTGTTTAGGTTGTGTCATGCGCTAAGGAATAATGAGTCGGACCACATTTGAGGCCGGTTATCGGTTTAGACCTTAGCTTTGCGATGGCGAGTGCCTTTTCTACTCGGACACCAAGTCTCCTGTAGTGCGTCGGATTCGGGTGGCCCACGTTGAACACTATTAAACAAGAGTCGGCCATTCACCACTGTCACGGGCCCTCTCGCCACGGTGCGACTTAAAAGCTGAATTCTTCCGTCCTTGTGAGACTAGGCCACGAATATTGAAAATACAGTGATATCGATAAAACCCTATAACGGTGATAACGTTGAGAGGTATAAAGTCGGAATGAAAAAAAAATAGCCAGCTAGCTATGAACGAAAATAAAATTCCTGGGGTTTTTATGCGTGGATCTGGACCTGGGCGGTATCAAATGCTACATGGAAATGAACGATATCGAAACAACAAACGAACAGAACGAACAAGGGACACAAAACGGTCGATTCAAACAACTGCGATCAAGTGGACATGTCAGCAATAGTAGAGAAAGATAAGCGAACCGAGCCACGCGCGAGAAGCGGCGGAGGGGACGGCGCCGAGGCCATACTGCGCGCCGATCTCACCGCAATTCAGGTGTAACAGGAGGTTATGCACAAACACCTGCTCGTACCTGTCGCGTCCAATCAAATCAGTGATCACCGAATCCGGCCCCGCGCGAAAACAGAGCCGCAGTGTTGAACACGACGGCTATCGAGTCGGACCCGCACCGCAGCAGGTTCGCGCTCGTCATCTTGGTGGCGGCGAGCACACGCTCGTCGAGGAACAGCTGCAGGAAGCTGATCACGAACAACACCACACGGCGGCTGGCCATCGGCAGCCGCTCAACCGCCGCACAGCACGCCTCGGCGTCGCCTGCGAACGCGATGCAGTCGTTGTACATCTCCGATGTCACCAGCGGGTCGACGAGCTCACACAGCCAGAGCTTGAACAGCGACGCAGGCACGTGCGGGTCGTCGACGCCTTCCAGCGTGTACGAGCCGCGGTCAACTTGACCGCGGCTTGAAGCCGCATCTTGAGTGCAGCAACCGCGTCAGAGTCACCTGGTACGCGAAAGATACACTCTGACTCCCCCACCGAGTGCGAGGACGCCGTCGATGAGTAACGGGAGTACGATTGGCACCCTCTGCGTCGGGTACGTGCGTTTCTGTAAACGGAACACGGTATCGAGTGACCGCCGAACGTTGATGGGTTGAACGCTGCGTCCTGTAATGACCTCGGAGCGGTGCCAATGAGTGGGGGTCGGCGGAGTGCTCGCTTCCGAGCCAGGGATGGGGGGCGGCGCAGGCGCCAGTCGTGACGGTGTTGAAAAATGGGGGTCGCTGGTAAAAGCTTGTTGATTTTCTATTATATTTGTAAAATTAAATGAAGGTTGCGATGGATAGGCGGGACGGGACGTTCGGGCGTTTCTCCATAGGGGCAATCGGGCCACTCGCAGAGGACTGTAGACGGCCAGGGGCTTGAACTGCTCTTTCTTATATGAACGCGGATGGTCAACCAAGGGGCGCGGCTGCTGCCGGGCTGCATGAGGAGGCGGACTCTGATCCGTTGTCGAAGAGAACGACTTCGAGAGGCGACGACCCAGCGCAGTGTTCTATTCGGCCGGTTGGGTTGAAATTTGTATGGCAAGCTGATAGCGAGAGTGCACATACATGAAGGACTGTCAACGGTATAACAAAACCATCTGGTTTCTCCCACACGGTTTTGGTGTGGCTGTATGGAATACCGCCACGCGACTCGTCGCTAATCGTGCGGTAATCTAGGACGGTGTTTACTCCACAAGGCAGGATGTCGAATAAGGCACGAAATTTCCGACTCGGACAGGAGGGTCCCATGAAACTTGTCCCGTCGCAGGGCACGCAAAGAAAGACACCTGACTCTGCAGGATATACACCAATCAGTGCCGTGAATAGAAGAGGTAAAATAAGGATATATGCCTACCTGCGGATCAAACGAGGGTCACCCAGAAATGGGAACGCCACATCGTCTCATCATGCGTATGTGTAGATGCAGATGCGGATGAAGTACCATTTATTTGCACTTCCGGGGTGGAGTCGCTTGTGATACTCGCTAGGATGTGTACGGGGTTTACAGCGCGATTCGAATACAAAACATTATTTTCGCACTCAGCTCTGGGAATTTAAGTATCTTATAATAATATAAGACCCTTACAATTAATTTCTAATTAATTATAGACCCTGCTCGCCCTCTTAACGTTCCCGGTCTTGCTCGATATTTGCTCCCTGTACCATATCTCAACACAGGATGTCGCGCTGCTTCATCGCATCATAGAGTCATTTCCGTCGAGGCCTCCAGCGTCGGGCCTCGACCACCTTGTCATCGTACCTGGCCATGGCATTTGGACATGAGCGCATCCTGAAGACGCCGAAAATGAGGACTCGTGACTCCTTGCATCGTATCAGAGAGGACGCAGGCGTCCGTCCATATTCCGCCCATACATCTCTCGTGGGTGAGTACGGTCCGAGCTTTAAGTCCCGCTTTCAGGTTTTAATCCCAACCCAGTTCCCAAATCGCCTCGGAAGATCCCAAAACACTCCTCGTCTTCAGCGGGTACGGGTCTCATTCATCACGTCGCCAGCGAGCAGCCCGAAACCTGACTCTAATTGGATGCAGAAGTTCCATCTCTCCTGAGCACGACATCCGAGTGCGAATTGCACCTGCGCTTTGCACGCGCCATCGGCCTTCTCCCGCCCATGGACAGGTTCACGTGAGCAACGACAGAAGACGCCGCGCTCCATTCGTTCCAAAATGTGTTGTTTTCCGTCGCCCGCTTCCGCCACGATTCCAAGCGGCGTCGCTTCGGGCAACTCCACCGACGCGCACTGCGCTGGCCCAAGCTCCACTTCACGTATGTGGGTATCATGCTCGGGACTGAGGCAGATGAGCCCCAGGCGGGATTGGGCGAAGTCGGTATCTTCTTCTTGCGCGACCTTTCTACAATCTGACCCCTTTTTTGCCCCCTTAGTTGACCAACGCGTTCGCTCCGTATTCTACAGACCTGTATGGCTCCACGCGCCCCTGGTCCAGAAGCGCGCATGACGGAATTTTCACGCAAAGGCCCACGGCTACCACGTCGGTGCGCCAGAAATGCGTGAGCTGCTGGAGTGGTGTCCGAAGGATGGCACGTGGATCTTTCCTGGTACGCTTCCGTGGGTGAATATATAGTCATTCTCAGCTACGGGCGCCCTTTCTCCAAAATGGCACGCTACGAACACACACCAGCTTTGAATCAGTTAGAGCCAGGTGGGATATAAGCAATAAGGCCCTATCATGCAAGTGTATATAACCAATACATGGGCCTCGGACAAGCATCTTGCAACACTCTGTGCGGTAAATTAGGGGTCACTCCCACACGCCCAGTGTCTAGCCTCAGGCCCTCAGCACACTCATCCCAAATTCCGAGCTTCGAAGAGCCTACATTCCCATTCTTGGTTCCGTGGTCAATGGTCATAAGTGTACAGTACATCGCACGAACTTCGAGGTGAGATCCGGGCCCTTGCAGCTACCGGACCACCAATAGGGCCTGCTGCCCCCTTCTGTGGCTCCTAATGTTCGAGATCTGCCCTGCAGACTGTCGCTTCAGTATACTGTCACGCAGTTCGGGTGTCGGTCTGCGACCATTACGGGACCTTCGTTCGCATAGGTGTTGGCGGACGTGCCTTATTTATGGCAAGGCATGCCAGCGGGATAGTTCCTGCGAGACATCTCATGGCAAGTGGAAAGCCCAATAGAGACCCATCTCATGTCATACTGTTCTTGCCGAGCAACCACGAAAGTGAATTTTTTTTTGTGGCCCCCCCAAGTATAGCGTAGATATTGGTTCTTCAAGCTTCACGGCCAGTGCAGCCATTGTCGTTGCCAAGCCTGAGGCCTGAGGTCGCGTTGATGCCACGGGCCGGTCCCAATTAGTCGACAGTAGCTTCCATACTTTCCTTTTGATCACCGTAACGTGCCCCATAAACGTTTCTGCGCTCGTTCGATGTGCACCACAGCGAGCCTGAGCATCGCAGTCAGCGTCCCCGATGTACAGTAGTGCTGCGAGACTACTGCTCCCGGCGCGTTATCTACATGGTGATAACCCTGCCCTTGATTCTACCAGCGAGCCTGGCGAAGAACGGCGTGTAGAATGTACAAATGCTGTCCTGGTCGAGGATGTCTGATATAGGGTGTGCATACTCTGTACCTGTTGGCGGCCGGGCGACATCCGTCTAGCTCAGGCTAGAGACCCAATTCCATTGTCACCAGAGGTTGCCACTAATTAGTACAACGGTTTGGGCAAGGGTTTGGGTGGCTGTAGGAATGCCCAACAACCCCTTGGACCCCGTTCTCGTCCTCACACAAGTTGCAACTGTTCACAGAGGTTGTCAAGACCTATCGTGCGGCTTATTTATTTCACCGGGACCAGCCGCGTGAGTGGCACTAGTAATACAATACTGTAATCCCCAAAACACTAATCGGGGGTCTGCGACCGCGGAATGGACGGGAACGGAGCGGCCATGTCATGATATGCTGGCTTCTCCCTTCGCGTATATATTTTCGAAGACTCTCGGGCGCACTTTTTGGCTGATGCCGCCCGACAGGATATGTACTGAACAGGCTCTAAGGTTTGTTGTAGAGGGTTCGGGTAGTACTCCATTCGTCTTCACCAAGCCTCACCCTCTTTCGATTCAAAATTCGAGGGTATCAGAATCGAAACACTTTTTCTGTACCTTTATTCCCGATTTCCCATCACGATGCACCATAAAAGCACGTTTCCAGCATCCTCGCAAACGTGTTGCCACTGCATTGTCGAGACCCTCTCAGTAAACCTTGTAATAATGCGCTACCATCTGGTCTCTGCGCTTTCCGCCCTTGCTGCTACTCTCCTTGCCAGTCTAGCGAAGCCATTCTCACCACGTTGGGACGACATGCGTATCAAGCACTCTTGGAATGCCGTCCCGGAGAATTGGGAGGGCCTCGGCAATCCACTTAGCGGCACCACCATCGACCTCTATATTGCACTCAAGGCCCACCACGAGAATGCTTTGATTGACACACTATATCAGGTCAGCGACCCAAATCATCCAAGGCACGTCTAATCCGCCACTCCTTCCCTCAGACATGTATTCACGAGTGTTGCTACTCTAATGCAGATATGGCGCATACTTATCCAAGGAGCAGGTTGCGGACCTTGTCTCTCCGCCTCCAGGAACCCTCGAGCTCATCCATTCCTGGCTGGAATACCATGGCGTACCCTCCTCGTCCGTCTCGATGACACACGGAGGCACCACGCTGACTCTCAGTGGCGTGTCCATTATCCAGGCCAACGCTCTTCTTGGTGCATCATATCAGCTCTACATGCATGTCGAAACAAATGAAACAGTCGTCCGCACGGTTGGCTACGCGCTCCCCGCTGCACTGCACGGGCTCGTGCAGACTGTAGTGCCGACAACGTGCTTTTCCACCCCGCACACGCAGTGGCAGTCACCGCGCAGGCGCCCCGGCAGGGCGACAGCGGGGTTGAAGAGGCCGGTATCCGAGTCAGGAGAGCCTGTGACCGTGCTGTCGAGCCGCGACGATGATGACACCACGCCATCATTTCTGCGCTCCCTGTACAAGACGGCCGAATATACGCCCGCTGCTGCGGACCGGAATGCACTCGGGATTGTGGGAATGCTAAACGGATACCCAAGCCCAGAGGACCTGGCGACGTTCATGTCCGTATACCGCTCTGACGGGACCAATGCGGCAATCACCGTCGTACAGGTCAACGGTGGGGGATACGACCCGACCAACCCCGCCCGCGAGCCGAACCTCGACACCCAGTATGCTACGGCCATGGCGTATCCGACCCCGGTAATCTTCTACAGTACCGGCCGCGGGCCAGCAGGCACGACCGATTGGTTTGCGTCCTGGCTCCGCTACATCCTCACGGAGGGTAATATAGGTAATATACCGCGGACGATCAGCATATCGTACGTCGCCGATGAGAAGGGTATTCCGGTGGCATATACAATGTACATGTGCACCCACTTTGGTATACTCGGCGCACTTGGCGTCAGCGTGCTCATCGCGACTGGGGACGACGGCGTCGGCAGAGGGGACTGCATGGCGGACGACGGCTCCGTCCGGTTCATCCCGCTCTGGCCCGCGACCTGTACGTGTGGCATTCTCGGGAGAAGTACAGAGCCGGTCACTCACTACACGTTGTACTTTCGCAGGTCCCTATGTCACAGCAATCGGTGGAACGACGAATCACAATCCAGAGATCGCGGCAAGCATCTCCGGGGGGGGCTTCTCGGACCACTTTCGACGTCCCGTCTACCAGGATCAGGCCGTGGGTGAATTCCTGCAGCATCTTGGCAACCAGTATCAAGGCCAATACAAGTTCATTCCCTTCCGTGACCTCATCTGATTCCTACTTACTTCGTAATTGGTGCAGTGCTACGAGCCGGGGAATTCCCGACATCTCCGCCCAGGCTCTGAGATTCCCGATCATCCTCAAGGGCGAGCGGAGAGTCATGTCTGGCACAAGTGGCTCTGCGCCTGTGCGCGTCTCTCTCCTCTCTCCTATCTGTTTCGTACATCTGGCTGAGACCACTGATGTACAGATCGTGGCAGGCATGATCTCACTGCTTAATGATTACCTAATCTCGCAAGGCAAGGTCACGCTCGGTTTCCTTAACCCCTGGTTGTACGGTACCGGCCTTAGTGGCCTCACTGACATCACATCCGGCTCGAACCCGGGCTGCAACACTGATGGATTCTCCGCCATTGAGGGGTGGGATCCTGTCAGTCCCACCAATCTTCACTTTCCACGATGGCTGACTGTCGGCCCTGTAGGTCACAGGTCTTGGGACGCCTGACTTTCAGCGCCTGCTGCCCATACTCCCTGACCACGCAGGACCTGGCGGTGTGGGGTGACTGAAGAAGACAGCGCCAGACATGCGTCATTGCGTGCAAGCATTGTGGGAATATTCATCGGCTGATCTATGGCTTCAGGAATAGCCCGCGCGCCGCGCGAAACTATGTAGGAATTATCCACAGCGAATAAGCGGTAGTTGATGGAGATACAATATTGATAATTATCCAAGTAATTATTTATGAGATAAATTTGTCACGAAGACCAAGACGCCTAAGGCCTAAACACGTTCTGTCCACGTCCGCGTCGGCACGTCTACTCCCAAGGCGTCCCTCGGGCTCTCTAGGTTTGGAGCACTGGCTACAAATTTCCCTGGTTAAGTGCACCTTAGCACTACCTATGGTGCAAGGCGTCTAACAAGTAAGGCAATACTTAATACCTAGCTGGCAACTTACAAGATCTGCATTGTTCAATATAAGGGGCGGTGTCCCGCGCCAAAGTAAAACGAGTGGGACTACATTTGCCAGTGAGGCCGGTTATCGGTTTCAACCTTAGCTTTGCGATGGCGAGTGCTTGGGCGAGTGCGTAACTGGTTGTTAATGCATTGGGTCTGGAAATGTAAGCTTTTCTATTTAGACATCCTGATTCCTGCAGCGCGTCGGAATGCGTGACACTTTGCCGCTATCGGATCTTCGGATGGCAGAGGATATGACCTCGCTGATGGGGACACATGGGGTCGAAAAAGAGCGGCCGGGGCATCGAAAGGGGTTGCCCGTTTTGGCTGCCCGGAGTGCGTGTGGGAGCGCAGTGCCAATGCCGTGCTGGCTGGCTGACTAGCCATATAAGCCGAGCAGGAAGCCTCCCCCCTCCCCATCACACTCACCCCAATTGCAACCAGTCCACCAGCCGAGGGGTTGCGCCGCGCCGTGCTATGCCAGCCAACTCCCCTGGTAGGTCGTAAGACTGGTAGGCTCCCTAAATGGTCTTGGAAGGCACAGCGGTCGGGGTAGCGGTAGCCCCCTGACGAGAACTTTCGCAGGTTTGAAACCGCTACTGACTGCCTGGCTTTACCCACCTCTGGGCATACTGTACTGACCCTTATCCTCGGAGACGGGTGGCAGATGGATGTACCATGTGGTCCATGTCGGATCTGACAGCCCAAGCGCCCCTCTGCACAAAGTCATTGCTCTCTGCCCTAGCAGGCAGAGGCCGCCCGTTAAGTCATGTATGATGTATTGAAGCCAGAGAATATATTTACAGTCCAACGAGGTTTGCACAGGCTAGGGGACCAATATTCAAAGGCCCCTTTGGAGTGTGAATTAGTTCAAGCGAAAACCGAGCCGAAGTTCTTTACTGTATTATTATAACACTGCCATTGTACAGTACCAACTCAACATTCTATGCCTGCCGCTTGCCAGGCGCCACTTTTCTCGTTTCCCAGAATTTGAGTGCTCTCTTCGCTACATCGAATGTCGGTTGTATACCCTACGACCAATCTGCCAGTCCGACCGGCTACCAGAGGGGGGTGCACTCAACGGTTGCACTCATGTCCGGCCAACGCTCGCCATCTCCACTGCCCTGACAATCGCCGCGACCTTTTCCGGTGTTTTGGACAGATACCCTGCCATGCGCATCGCCTTGGCCGTCGTCTGGGCGAGCGTGGTAGGTCCGCCCAGCATCGTCTCTCCAACGGGGGATAGATCGCAGACCAAAATCGGCGCAGGAACTCATTCGGCGACCGTCTAGCAAGCACACATCTGATTGAATATTTCTTCCTGGCATTTTTGAGCATCCAGCCACGTAGCGGCGACGTTCTGCGTCATGGCCGCGAGCGCGCCTTCTGCCGCCTCGCGGTCAGTCTTTAGCTGGGCAAGATGTCCCTGCCATCCTTCGAGGTCACGCTTCATTTGTTGCCAAACAGCCCGCAGATCCACAACCTATCGTTTGCGCAGTTATACCGTGACCGCGAGATATGAAACGACTTGGTCTTACGGGGCGTGGGTCTGCAGCAGCGCCTGCACGTGACTCGAAGTAGCGCTGACGGTCCTGCATCGCCAAAGACACTAGATGACGGCTCTGGGTTGTGTTAATCGGCCAGATCAATTTGCAAATAATAACCACCCGACTGGAGCAGGTAGTGAGCGAGAGTCAGCTGGAGTATTCTTAAGGACATGTACATCACTAGCATCTCCCGAATCTAGCCTGCGCCGCTTGCCAGCGCCATCGGTAGAGCTGTGGAGAATGCGTTCAAAACTCGAGAATGAGGTCGGAGCACGGTCAGACCCACATGTGGGACTTGAGCAAGCGTTCAGAGTGTTCGTTGATCTTGCGAATGAGCGGTAGTGCTCCACACTGCTTCCCTGCCTGCATTGTCAAGTTGTCCTCCTCGCTCCTGGTCTACGATGTAGTTCATGAGTCAACACATGGGCTGAATGGGTTGCTAGAAGAATAAACTTCCAACCTCTTCGTGATCCTCACGGGTTGCTTCGAGGTCCATGAATCTCTACTTCATCGTCCCGTGGTTTCCTGGGCTCCAGCTCTGCGGGACACACGTTGGTGGGACAGGTCGCACCCGAATAAAGGGACCTCACCGTCATCTGGCTTTTCCAGATACTTGTCGAAGATTGCGTCATCTTTAATGACATGCTGGGTTACGGTAGAACGAATGGAGGCTTAACGCGAATGGAAAAGCTTTGATTGAAAATATCATTTCATTCGGCCTCGGACAGCTACTGCACAGGATATAAGACGCGGTACGGCGCAAGGACTTTGAGGTGGGTACTTTTCTCGACACGTCGTCATAGGCCTTTGCAACGACAGGATACTCATCAAAGATATCGTGTACGAGTTGCGGCGTGATCGCAATTTTGTATTTGCCGCCCTCGAGTTACTAACTGACCTGTTCTTGAGAGTCGAATGCGGCCTGCGCCAGCGGGAGATGCTAAGACACAATCCTACGTCAAATATGGAGTGGAGTGGGTGGGCGTGTTGCACACCTCGCATGCGTCCCTTTCAGCACACCGCCTCGGTAACATGACCGGACATGACCAATTCGGATGAAGAGCCGCGAGGTCGGGCATATTTACTAAAAGTAAAATGTGGAAGTTGTCGTTCACAGGGTTCCCCGATGAGTTGAAACGGACTCGGCACGAGAGTTTCAAGGGCGAGAAGGAGCGGGGGCGAGGGCGCGACGAGCAGCACTATTGGAGGAAGAGATGGGCGTCTGGACGCTTGTGTGCGGAGGCTGTACTGTTGCGCGCAGCGCTTGTTGCTGATAATAGTCGTGAGCTGAGCCTTGAACATCTCGGGTTCCGTCAGAGCCAGAGGAGGGGGGTTAGAAGGCAAAGTTGTGGCCGTTGCTGTCATTCCGAGGCCGATTTTAAGACGTACTTGAGCTCCGCCTTCCTTCGGAGAAAAAGTGCTGAAAGGAAAGGCGGGGGTGTAAAACTGTAGTCCAAAAGGCTCAGAAGGAATTGACGTCGAACGCACAAGTGACTTACGGGTGTGCCACGCGCACAGCGGGTGCCTTCTTTCCATCCTGGGTCCATTGAAGATGAGTTGAGGTAACTCTAAAAGCCGTAGGAGTTTCTTGCCAGTGTGTGAGGCTTTGGTGGTGCAGACCGTCGACATTGAGAAAGAAGTCCCGGGGAAGTGTCTCTCAAACCGCTTCTCTGCGGGCGCTCTTGTGATTTCGCTGTGTCCATCACCATCGCCTCTTTCAAAGAGGAAATACAGAACAAATTTGTTGACATTGACAACCACTTTCCCTTGTTTACGATGAGTGATACCAGCGTCATGTGACAGTAGCACGTGAGCCTTGCCCGCTAAACTTTCGCATGCGCACGCACATATGGAACCTGTTGTAACCGCGGGAACTTGAACTTGAATGGACGGGTGAGTACTGAGTACCGAGCGCTAGTACTGAGCGGCCACGTCATGATGATGCTTGCTTCTTCCTTCGCGTCAATATTCTCGAAGACTCTCGGGTGCACTTTTTGGCTGATTCCGCGCGACAGGATATGTACTGAACGGGCTCTCAGATCTCAGGTTTATTGTAGAGGCTTCAGGTGTACTCCATTCGTACTGGTCCTCACCATGCCTCGCCCTCTCTCATTGGCAACTAAAATCCAATTCCCATCGAGTGTATCAGTATGGAACACTTTTTACTCCCGAGAAAGCCTCCAGAGTTCCTATCATGATTCATGATATAGAAATGCACCATAAAGGCCCTCACATTTCCGGCATCCTCACGAACGTACTGCCAGTGTATTGCTCGGTGACCTTTATAGTAATGTGCTACCATCTGATCTCTGTGCTTTCCGTCCTCGCTACTATTCTCCTTGGCAGTCTAGTGAAGCCCTTCTCACCACATTGGGACGACATGCGTGTCAAGCACTCATGGAATGTCGTCCCGGAGAACTGGGAGAGCCTTGGCAATCCATTTTAGCGGTACCACCATCGATCTCTACGTTGCACTCAAGGCCCAACGCGAGAACGCTTTGATCGACACACTATACAAGGTCAGCGACCCGAACCACCCAAGGCACGTCTACTCCGCCACTTCTTCCCTGACATGTACTCACGAGTGTTGCTGCTCTAATGCAGATATGGCGCATACTTATCCAAGAACCAGATCGCGGAGCTTGTCTCTCCGCCCCCAGGAGCCCTCGAGCTCGTCAATTCCTGGCTCGAATACCACGGCGTGCTCTCCTCATCTGTCTCGATGACACACGGCGGCACCACGCTAACTCTCAGTGGCGTGTCCATTATCCAGGCCAACGCTCTCCTTGGCGCATCATATCAGCTCTACAGGCATGTCGAGACAAATGAGACCGTCGTCCGCACGGTTGGCTACGCGCTTCCCGCTGCATTGCACAGGCTCGTGCAGACTGTAGTGCCGACGACGTGCTTTTCCACCCCGCACACGCAGTGGCAGTCGCCGCGCAAGCGGTCCGGCGGGGCGGCAGCGGGGTTGAAGAAGCCGGCATCAGGAGAGCCTGTGACTGTGCTGTCGAGCCGCGCCTTTGACGCCACGCCATCGTTTCTGCGCTTCCTGTACAATACGGTCGAATATACGCCCGCTGCTCTGGACCGGAATGTGTTCGGGATTGTGGGGATGCTAAACGAATACCCGAGCCCAGAGGACCTGGAGAGGTTCATGTTGCTATACCGCTTCGAAGGGCATAATGCGGCAATCACCGTCGTACAGGTCAACGGTGGGGGATACGACCCGACCAACCCAGCCCCCGAGGCAAATCTCGACACCCAGTGTGCTGTGGGCATGACGTATCCGACCCCAGTAATCTTCTACAGTACCGGCCGCGGGCCGGCGGGCACGACCGATTGGTTTGTGTCCTGGCTCGGCTACATCCTCACGGAGAGCAATATCCCGCGGACGATCAGCATATCGTACATCATGGATGAGAGGAATATTCCGGAGTCATATGCGACGTACATATGCACCCAGTTTAGTATGCTCGGCGTACTTGGTGTCAGCGTGCTCATCGCGACTGGGGACGACGGCTGTCGGCAAAGGGGACTGCGTGACCAACGACGGCTCCGTCCGGTTCTACTCATACTTCCCCGCAACCTGTACGTGTGGCATTCTTTCTTAGCTCGGGAGAAGTACAGAACGGGTCACTCACCACACATTGTACTTTCGCAGGTCCCTATGTCACAGCCGTCGGTGGAACGACGAATCACAATCCAGAGATCGCGGCAAGCATCTCCGGGGGGGGCTTCTCGAACATCTTCAAACGCCCCGACTATCAGGAACAGGCCGTGACCGAATTCCTGCAGCACCTTGGCAACCAGTATCAGGGCAAATACAAGTGCATTCCCTTCCGTGACCTCATCTGACTGCTAAGTTACTTACTTCGTAATTGGTGCAGCGCTACGAGCCGGGGAATTCCCGACATCTCCGCCCAGGCTCTGAGATTCCCGGTCTTCATCAAGGGCCTGGAGTATGTCGGGCGTGGCACAAGTGTCTCCACGCCTGTGCGTCTCTCTCTCCCCTCTCCTCCCTCCTTTCTGGGTCGTACATCCGGCTGACCACCAATGTGCAGCTCGTGGCAAGCATCATCTCACTGCTTAATGACTACCTCATCTCGCAAGGCAAGGTCACGCTCGGCTTCCTTAACCCCTGGCTATACGGTACCGGCATGAGTGGCTTCACTGACATCACTTCTGGTTCGAACCCGGGCTGCAACACCGATGGATTCTCTGCTATTGAGGGGTGGGATCCTGTCAGTCCCACCAATCTTCACTTTCCACGATGGCCGACTGTCGGCCCTGTAGGTCACAGGTTTTGGGACGCCTGACTTCCAGCGCCTGCTGCCCATACTCCCTGACCACGCAGAACCTGGCGGTGCGGGCTAAGTGAAAAAAGTGCCTGATATGCGTCATTCCATGCAAGCATTGTGGGAATATTTATCGGCCGATCTATGGCTTCAGGAATAGCCCGCATGCCGCGCGAATTAGGAATAATCCACAGCGAATAAGCGGTAGTTGATGGAGATACACTGTAGTATACGGTTGGCACTCAAACCAAGACAGCATGAGCACATGAGCACATTTCCTGGACAGTAATATTGATAATTATCTATGAGATAAATTCGTCACGAAGACCACGATGCCCAAAGGTTTGAAGCACCAGCTACAAATTTCATATTCTGGTATCTAACGAGTAAGGCAATGATACCCAATACCTAGCCAGCAACACTTACAAGATCTGCACTTTTCAATATAAAGGGCGGTTTAGGTTGTGTCACGCACCAAGGAATAATGTATCGGACTACATTTGAGGCCGGTTATCGGTTTAGACCTTAGCTTTGCGATGGACGTCTACTCAGACATCAAGAGTCTCCTGCAGCGCGTCAGATTCGGGCCCACGTTGAACACTATTAAACAAGAGTCGGCCATTTACCGGTGCGACTTAAAACTGAATTCGTCCGTCCTTTTGAGACTGGGCCAGAGTCCTGAAAAGACAGTGATATTAAGGATACCGATAAAGCCCTATAACGGTGATAACGTTGAGAGGTATAAAGTCGGAATGAAAACAAAAAAGAAAGAGAGAAAGCCGGCTAGCTATGAACCAAAATCGGGATTTTTATGCGTGGATCTGGATCTGGGTGGTATCAAATGCTACGAACAAATGAACGATGATATCGAAACAACAGAACGAACAAGGGACACAAAACGGTCGACTCCAACAACTGCGATCAAGTGGACAATTCAGCTAAAGTAGAGAAAGATAAGCGAACCGAGCCACGCTCAGGGGTGTGCCCGGCGATTTCGTGATTTCGATGCCCGAGGAGCGGCGGAGGGGACCGCGCCGAGGCCGTGCTGCGGAACATACTGCGCGTCGATCTCGCCGCAATTCAGGTGTAACAAGAGGTTATGCACAAACGCCTGCTCGTATCTGCCGCGTCCACTCATATCAGCAATCACTGCATCTGGCCCCACGCGAAACAGAGCCAACTCACTGAGCATTGTTGAACACGATGGCCATCGAGTCGGACCCGCACCGCAGCAGGTTCGGTGCCATCACAAGCGCAAGGTTCGCGCTCGTCATCTTCGTGGCGGCGAGCACACGCTCGTCGAGGAACAGCTGCAGGAAGCTGATCACGAACAACACCACACGCCGGTTGGCCGTCGGCAGCCGCTCAACCGTCGCACAACACGCCTCGGCGTCGCCTGCGAACGCGATGCAATCAGTTGTACATCTCCTGATGGCACCAGCGGGTCGACCAGCTCGCGCAGCCAGAGCTTGAACAGCGACGCAGGTACGTGCGGGTCGTCGACGCCTTCCAGCGTGTACGAGCCGCGGTCCAGCCGCATCTTCAGTGCAGCGACCGCGTCAGAGTCACCTGGTATCCGAAAGATACCCTCTGACTTTGTCCCGCCGAGCGCGAGGACGCCAGTCGGCGAGGAACGGGAGTACGATTGGCACCCTCTGCGTCGGGTATGTGCGCTCCTGTAAACGGAACACGGCATCGAGTGGCTCGCCGAATGTTGATGGGTTGAACGCTGCGTCCTGTGATGACCCGCTGTCGGCGACATATCCATATTGATGGAAACAAAAAACGTACCGACGCCGTCTCGATTTCTGCAAGTGACGGGTGGCTTGCCTCTAGGGCCCTTCTTCGCGATAGCTGCCAGACGCTTGATGCAATGTTTAGCGAGCACATCGACGCGGCCTTGAGTCATTCCCGTATGTTGCGAGAGAAACGCGTGAAGGTATGGCTCAAAATTCTTGGATGGCGGGAAGGTCACCAGTAGCACGCATAGTAGCTGCCACCCACGGAATGCTGCTGTCCCTACAAAGCACCCAGACCTGTCATCGCTGACAAAATGCTACATCAATGGCAACATACGCATTTGGATTGTTTGTCAGCTGCTTCATAACTTGGCAGTAGATTTCATCGCGCAGCTCCCCATTCGCGAGCCCTTCTCCGAGCAGCCAACGCGCCTCTTCCAGCCGGGGCGTATTTGAGCCAGTTGTAGCGCCCTTTTTCGCTATCTCCCATGAGCCGCTGCACAGCCCGGAACACGCGCACTGCATCCTTATGCAGCGGTCGGGAAAGATTCAGCAGGGGTGTAGTCAGTGGGCTGCGCTGCCAGATCATCATCTGGCCCACAGGAACCTTGCGCTTGAAGATAAAGCCGGTCCGGTGCGTCGCAAAGTACCGCTGAGCAAACTCCGACTCAACGAATTGCTGGATGTCAGAAGCGAGATCTTGCGGTAGGATAGGGTGTGCGCTTCAAGGACCCGAGTTCAGACGTGAGGTCAGAGAATTAGCAAGGTACGTACCCGGTACAGAGCGTTTTGACGGTACGAGCAGGTGCAGGTAAGGGTGGTGCATCGACGAAAATTGGTGTTCGCGCGGCACGAGCCCTGACAGGGCTATGTTGGAGTGTTGCATCTGTAGATACACTCGGTTCAGATCGCTCAATGCGGGATTCCATAATCGAATGTGACGCACTCATATTTAACACAGGCCTACCGATCTCCCTACCAGCGACGGTCGGACCCTTAGTTGGCGTCGACGGCACAGCGCGCACAGGCGCCGTCGGATGGCCATTCTTCACCGGCGCTTCAATTTTCAACTTCGGCTTCACACGGGTGGATTCTGGCGCGCTCACGTAGCCACTCTCCGAAGGTACCTTGCTCACGTTGCTCGGGGTATCGGGCGATTGCGGCGGCGTTCGCGTCAGTCGTTCGATGGCAACTCCCAGCGACCGCGGTGGTGATCGAGGGGGGATGAAAGAGCGGTACGAATGGGTGGGAGTCGGCGAAGTGCTCCCTTCCGAGCCGGGGATGGGTGGCAGCACAGGCGCCAGTCGCGATGGTGTTGAAAAATGGGGGTCGGTAGTAAGATTGCGACGCATAGGCGGGGCGTTCAGGCTTTTCTTCATTGGGGCAATCGGGCCACTCGCAGAGGACTGCAGACGGCCAGGGGCTTGAACTGGGCCATGGACATCTTTCTTATATGAACGCGGATGGCGAACCACGGGGCGCGGCTGCTGCCCGGCTGCATGGGGAGCCGGGGTCTGATCCGTGGTCGAAGAGAAAGACTTGGAGACGACGACCAAGCGCGGTGTTCTATTCGGCCGGTTGGGTTGAAGTTTGTATGGCAAGCTGACAGCGAGATTCCACATACCTGAAGGACTGTCAACGGTATAACAAAATCATCATGGTTTCTCCCACACGGTTTCGCCAGACTTCGTGCGATTGTATGGAATACTGCCACGCGACTCATCACCAATCTCCCACAACTGGATACTCGCTGGGTAGGCCGGGTAGATCTTGTCCTGTCGACAGTTGGAGGCGTGTGATGTGCGCGGCTTACAGCAGCAATACTGTAGATACCCGTCATGATTTTGAACAAAACATTATTGCATTATTTACAGTAAAATAGTACCTTACAGAATAATAATATAAGACCCTTACAATGATATAATGAATCAACTATATGTCACTAATTTCTCACGTTCTCGGTCTTGCTCAACCTTTGCTCCCTGTACCATAGCTCAACACAGGATGTCGCGCTGCTTCATAGCATCATAGAGACATAGCCGTCGAGGCCTCCAGCATCGGGCCTCGGCCACCTCGTCATTGTACTTGGCCATGGCATTTGGACAGGAGCGCACCCCGAAGACGCCGAAAATGAGGATTCGTGGCCTCGCATCGTATCAGAGAGGACGCGGGCGTCCGTCTAAATTCCGCGCACACATCTTTCATGGGTGAGTACGGTCCGAGCTTTATGTCCTTTCCAGTTTTTAATCCCAACCCAACTCCCAAATCGCCTCGGACGACCCTAAAGCACTCCTACGACTCTCGTTCATCACACCGCCAGCGAGCGGCCCGAAAACTGACTCTAACTTTGGATGCAGAGGTTACACATCTCCCTGAGCGCGACGTCCGAGTTCGAATTGTACCTGCGCTTCGCACGCGCCACGGGCCTTCCCCCGCCCACGGACAGGTTCACACGAGCAACGACAGAAGACTCGGCGCTCGACTCGTTCCAAAACGTGTTGTTTTCCATTTGCCGTTTCCGCAAGCTCACGGACACCTATTCACCGTCATCGGCCATGATTTCAAACGGCGTAGCTTCGGGCAACTCTACCATCGCGCACCGCGCTCCCTTTTTTGCTCCCCTAGTTGACCAATGCGTTCACGCCGTACTCTACAGACCTGTATGGCTGCCACGCGCCCCTGGTCCAGAAGCGCGCGGGATAGAATTTCCACGCAAAGGCCCACGGATACCACGTCGGTCGGTGCGCCAGAAATGCGCGAGCTGCTGGAGTGGTGTCCAAGGGATGGCACGCGGATCTTTCCTGATTTCCTTCCATGGGTGAAGGAATAGACGTTCTCAGCTACGGGCGCCCTTTTCCAAAATGGCACGCTACGAATGCACAACGGCATCGAATCAGGGTGGGATATAGTGATAGGGCCTCCATCACGATCTTAGATGGCCAATATACGGGCCTCGGACTAGCATCTTGTGACACTCCGTGTGGCTACTCCCACACAGCTAACTGACTCGACGCGAAAGGTCTTATCACACTCACCCCAAATTCCAAACTTCGACTCGGAAGAGCCCACATTTCCTTTCTTGGTTCCGTTATAATACTCGACGGTCATGAGTGTACAATACGTCCCACGAACATCGGGGTGAAATCTGGGCCCTTGCGAGTGTAATTGACAGGCTGAGGAAGGCCATGTCGAAGTACTAAAAATAGGACCGATGAAACGGCCTTCTGGAGCTACCCGTATGTACCACCACCAATAGAGCCAGCTGTCCCATGCCCTATTTATCGATGTCTGCTCTGCGGACTGTCGCTCTAGTAATGCTGCCGCGGATTTCGAGTATCTCTCTATTCGGTCTGCGCCGACCTTGCGACCGCTCTGTTTGGCTTGCATAGATGCTGGCGAACGTGCTTGGTTGCCTTATTGTATAGCAGGCATGGGATAATTCCTGTGAGATATATATTTCCCGGAAAGTGGGAAGCCCAATAGAGACTCATGTCATACTGTTCTTCCCAAGCAAGCGATCGTCTATGGCTTCCCAAGATTAGTTCTTCAAGCTTCACAGCCAGTACAGACATTGATGGTGCCACGGGCCGGTCCCTGGTAAGTTGACAATGGCTGTTAGTCTCTGAATTTACACCAACCCATACGAGTGTACCATGTGGTGAGGGGACGCTTTCTGTGTTCCAATAACCAAGTAACCAACACACGGAGCACTCTAGCAGAGAAAGAAGTCCCCCCAAAAAACTACAAATGATTAGCACATCGTGATAACTCTACCAGTCCGAGCGTGGCGAAGAACGGCGTGTAAAATGGGTCTCCGACATATGAATGCTGTCCAGGCGACACCCGTCTAGTACAACTTGAACCCAAACCGTTCAAGTTGATACCCAACAACCGCTTGGTTCTGGGCCTTGGGCCCCGTTCTCGTCCTCACACAAGTTGCAAGTGTTCACAGAGGTTCACGTTGTCAACACCTATCGTGCAGCTTTTCCACAAGGACCAACCGCGTGATTGGCACCAATACATAACACGCTTCTGTTGCTCTTTTACTGTTATCCCCACTGGCAAAACACTAATCAGGACCGCGGAATGGACGGGAACTGAGCGGTCATATCGTGATGCATGCTGGCTTCAAGTTCTCTCTTGGCGTCTATTTTCGAAGACTCTCCGGGGCACTTTTTGGCTGATGCCGCGCGACAGGATACTAGTATGTACTGAACGGGTTCTCAGATCTCACCACCCTCTCTCACTGGCAATTCAACATTCAATCTCCGTCGAGGGTATCAGCATCGAAACTCTTAAGTTACTGTACCGTACCTTTACTCCTGAGTCCCCACCATGATGTAGAAATGCGCCATAAAAGCCCTCACATTTCCGGCATCCTCACGAACGTACTGCCGGTGTATTGCCGGGACCCTCTCTGTGACCCTTGTAATAATGCGCTACCATCTGGTCTCTGCGCTTTCCGTCCTTGCTGCTATTCTCCGTGGCAGTCTAGCGAAGCCCTTCTCACCACATTGGGACGACATGCGTATCAAGCACTCTTGGAATGCCGTCCCAGAGAACTGGAAGAGCCTTGGCAATCCACTTAGCGGCACCACCATCGATCTCTACGTTGCACTCAAGGCCCACCGAGAGAACGCTTTGATTGACACGCTATACCAGGTTAGCGACCCCAACCATCCAAGGCACGTCTACTCCGCCACTCCTTCACTCAGGCATGTACTCACGAGTGTTGCTGCTCTAATGCAGATATGGCACATACTTATCCAAGGACCAGGTCGCGGAGCTTGTCTCTCCGCCCCCACGAACCCTCGAGCTCGTCAATTCCTGGCTCGAATACCACGGCGTACCCTCCTCGTCCGTCTCGATGACACACGGAGGCACCACGCTGACTCTCAGTGGCGTGTCCATTATCCAGGCCAACGCTCTCCTTGGCGCATCATATCAGCTCTACAGGCATGTCGAGACAAATGAAACAGTCGTCCGCACGGTTGGCTACGCGCTTCCCGCTGCACTGCACGGGCTCGTGCAGACTGTAGTGCCGACGACGTGCTTTTCTACCCTGCACACGCAGTGGCAGTCACCGCGCAAGCGGTCCGGCGGGGCAATAGCGGGGTTGAAGAAGCCGGTATCAGGAGAGCCTGTGACTGTGCTGTCGAGCCGCGATGATGACGACACCACCCCATCGTTTCTGCGCTCCCTGTACAAGATGGCCGAATATACGCCCGCTGCTGCCGACCGGAATGTGCTCGGGATTTTAGGAATTCTAAATGATTACCCGAGCCCAGACGACCTGGCGACATTCATGTCAGTATACCGCTCCGACGGGACCAATGCGGCAATCACCGTCCTACAGGTCAACGGTGGGGGATACGACCCGACCAACCCCACCACCGAGGCGAACCTCGACACCCAGTATGCTATGGCCATGGCGTATCCGACCCCAGTAATCTTCTACAGTACAGGCCGCGGGCCGGCGGACACGACCGATTGGTTTGTGTCCTGGCTTGACTACATCCTCGTGGAGCCTGATATCCCGCGGACGATCAGCATATCGTACGTCGCCGATGAGAGGCTTATTTCGGTGGCATATGCAACGTACGTGTGCACCCAATTTGGTATGCTTGGCGTACTTGGCGTCAGCGTGCTCATCGCGACTGGGGACTGACGGCGTCGGCAAAGGGGACTGCGTGGCGGACGACGGCTCCGTCCGGTTTTACTCGCAATTCCCCGCAACCTGTACGTGTGGCACTTCTTTCTCAGCTCGGGAGAGTACAGAACGGGTCACTCAACATACCTTGTACTTTCGCAGGTCCCTATGTCACAGCCATCGGTGGAACGACGAATCACGATCCAGAGATCGCGGCAAGCATCTCTGGGGGGGGGCTTCTCGAACCATTTTCGACGTCCCCGACTACCAGGAACAGGCCGTGACCGAATTCCTGCAAGCATCTCGGCAACCAGTATCAAGGCCAATACAAGTGCATTCCCTTCCGTGACCTGATCTGACTCCTACTTACCTCGTAATTGGTGCAGCGCTTCAAGCCGGGGAATTCCTGACATCTCCGCCCAGGCTCTGAGATTCCCGACCATCCTCAAGGGTAGGGAGTATCTCTTGTCTGGCACAAGTATCTCCACGCCTGTGCGTGTATCTCTTCTCTCTCCTCCCTCCAATCTTGGTCGTGCATCCGGCTGACCACCAATGTACAGATCGTGGCAGGCATGATCTCGCTGCTGAATGATTACCTAATCTCGCAAGGCAAGGCCACGCTCGGCTTCCTTAACCCCTGGCTGTACGGCACTGGCATGAGCGGCCTCACTGACATAACATCCGGTTCGAACCCGGGCTGCAACACTGATGGATTCTCCGCCATTGAGGGATGGGATCCTGTCAGTCCCGCCAACCTTCATTTTTGACGATGGCTGACTGTCGGCCTTGCTGTCGGCCCTGTAGGTCACAGGTCTTGGGACGCTTGACTTCCAGCGCCTGCTGCTCGTACTTCCTTAAAACTCAGGACCTGGCGGTGCGGCCTAACTGAAAAAGGTGGCGCCAGACATGCGTCATTGCGTACAAGCACTCTGGGAATATTTATCGGCCGATCTATGGCTTCAGGGATGGCCCGCGTGCAGCGCGAATTAGCAATAATCCAGAGCGAATAAGCGGTAGTTGATGGAGATACACTGTAGTGTAGTAGCGATTGGCACTCAGACGAAAGACACCATTAGCACTTTTCCTGGACAGTCATATCGATAATTCGCATCGGCACGTCTACTCCCAAGATCAACACGTCCCTCAGGCTCTCTAGGTTTGAAGCACTGGCTACAAATTTCATCGATTAAAGTGCAAGGTTATTCTGGTATCTAACGAGTAAGGGAATACCCAATGCTAGTAGTACCTAGCCAGCAACTTACAGGATCTGCACTTTTTTGGGCGGTTTAGGCTGTGTCACGCGCCAAAGAATAACGAGTTGGACTACATTTGACGCCGGTTATCGGCGAGTGCCTTTTCTACCTACTCAGACACCAAGACTTCTGCAGCGCGTCGGAATCAGGTGGCCCACATTGAACGCTAATAAACAAGAGTCGGCCATTTACCACTTTCGCGGGCCCTCTCGCCCACGGTGCGACTTAAAACTGAATTCGTCCGTCTTTTTGAGGCTAGGCCACGAGTCTTGAAAAGTACAGTGATATTAAGGATACCGATAAAGCCCTATAACGGTGATAACGTTGAGAGGTATAAAGTCGGAATGGAAAAAAAAAAAAAAAAAGCCGGCTAGCTATGAACGAAAATAAGATTTCCGGGATTTTTATGCGTGGATCTGGATCTGGGTGGTATCAAATGCTACGAACAAATGAACGATGATATCGAAACAACAGAATGAACAAGGGACACAAAACCGTCGACTCGAACAACTGCGATCAAGTGGAGGAGTCAGCTAAAGTAGAGAAAGATAAACGAACCGAGCCACATTCAGGAGTGTGCCCGGCGATTTCGTGATTTTGATGCCCGAGGAGCGGCGGAGAGGACCGCGCCGAGGCCGTGCTGCGGAACATACTGCGCGTCGATCTCGCCGCAATTCAGGTGTAACAGCAGGTTATGCACAAACGCCTGCTCGTATCTGCCGCGTCCAACATATTAGCGATCACCGAGTCCGGCCCCGCGCGAAAACAGAGCCAACTCACTGAGCATTGTTGAATACGATAGCCATAGAATCGGACCCGCACCGCAGCAGGTTCGGTGCCATCACAAGTGCGAGGTTCGCGCTCGTCATCTTGGTGGCGGCGAGCACGCGCTCGTCGAGGAACAGCTGCAGGAAGCTGATCACGAACAGCACCACACGCCGGTTGGCCGTCGGCAGTCGCTCAACCGCCGCACAGCACGCCTCGGCGTCGCCTGCGAACGCGATGCAGTCATTGTACATTTCCGACGGCACCAGCGGGTCGACTAGCTCGCGCAGCCAGAGCTTGAACAGCGACGCAGGCACGTGCGGGTCGTCGACGCCTTCCAGCGTGTACGAGCCGCGGTCCAGCCGCATCTTCAGTGCAGCGACCGCGTCAGAGTCACCTGGTATCCGAAAGATACCCTCTGACTTTGTCCCGCCGAGTGCGAGAACGCCGTCGGCGAGGAACGGGAGTACGATTGGCACCCTCTGCGTCGGGTATGTGCGCTCCTGTAAACGGAACACGGCATCGAGTGGCTCGCCGAATGTTGATGGGTTGAACGCTGCGTCCTGTGACCTCCTGTCGGCGATATATCCATACTGGTGGAAACAAGAAACGTACCGACGCCGTCTCGATTTCTGCAAGTGACGGTGGCTTGCCTCTAGGGCCCTTCTTCGCGATAGCTGCCAGACGCTTGAGGCAATGTTTAGCGAGCACATCGACACGGCCTTGAGTCATTCCCGTATGTTGCGAGAGAAACGCGTGAAGGTATGGCTCAAAATTCTTGGATGGCGGGAAGGTCACCAGTAGCACGCATAGTAGCTGCCACCCACGGAATGTGCTGTCCCTACAAAGCACCCAGACCTGTCATCGCTGACAAAATGTCACACCAAAGGCAACATACGCATTTGGATTGTTTGTCAGCTGCTTCATAACTTGGCAGTAGATTTCATCGCGCAGCTCCCCATTCGCGAGCCCTTCTCCGAGCAGCCAACGCGCCTCTTCCAGCCGGGGCGTATTTGAGCCAGCTGTAGCGCCCTTTTCGCTATCTCCCATCAGCCGCTGCACAGCCCGGAACACGCGCACCGCATCCTTGTGCAGCGGTCGGGAAAGATTCAGCAGGGGTGTAGTGAGCGGGCTGCGCTGCCAGACCATCATCTGGCCCACAGGAACCTTGCGCTTGAAGATGAAGCCGGTCCGGTGCGTCGCAAAGTACTGCTGAGCAAATTCCGACTCAACGAATTGCTGGATGTCAGAAGCGAGATCTTGCGGTAGGATAGGATGTGCGCTTCAGGGACCTGAGTTCAGACGTGAGGTCAGAGAATTAGCAAGGTACGTACCCGGTACTGAGCGTTTTGACGGTACGAGCAGGTGGAGGTAAGGGTGGTGCGTCGACGAAAATTGGTGTTCGCGCGGCACGAGCCCTGACAGGGCTAAGTTGAAGTGTTGCATCTGTAGATACAGATACACTCAGTTCAGATCGCTCAATGCGGGATTCCATAATCGAATGTGACGCACTCATATTTAACACAGGCCTACCGATCTCCTTACCAGCGACGGTCGGACCCTTAGTTGGCGTCGACGGCACAGGGCGCACAGGCGCCGTCGGATGGCCATTCTTCACCGGCGCTTCGATTTTTAACTTTGGCTTCACGCGGGTGGATTCTGGCGCGCTCACGTAGCCACTCTCCGAAGATACCTTGTTCACGCTGCTCGGGGTATCTGGCGATTGCGGCGGCGTTCGCGTCAGTCGTTCGACAGGCAACTCCCAGCGACTGCGGTGGTGATCGAGCGGGGATGAAAGAGCGGTGCGAATGGGTGGGGGTCGGCGGAGTGCTCGCTTCCGAGCCGGGGATGGGTGGCAGCGCAGGCGCCAGTCGCGATGGTGTTGAAAAGTCGGTGGTAAGGTTGCGACGCATAGGCGGGGCGTTCGGGCTTTTCTTCATTGGGGCAATCGGGCCACTCGCAGAGGACTGCAGACGGCTAGGGGCTTGAACTAGGCCACGGACCTCTTTCTTATATGAGCGCGGATGATGAACCAAGGGGCGCGACTGCTGCCCGGCTGCATGGGGAGGCGGGCTCTGATCTGTTGTCGAGGAGAAAGACTTCGAGAGGCGACGACCCAGCGCAGTGTTCTATTCGGCCGGTTGGGTTGAAGATTTGTATGGCAAGCTGACAGCGAGATTGCACATACCTGAAGGACTGTCAACGGTATAACAAAACCATCTGGTTTCTCCCACACGGTTTCGCCAGACTTTGTGTGGTAATAGTATGGAATACCGCCACGCGACTCGTCGCCAATCTCCCACCACTCGCCATTCTCACTAGGCGGTAATCTAGGGCGGTGTTTACTCCATGAGGCAGGACTGTCGAATAAGGCATCGATGAAGGTACGTACACGAAATTTCCGACAGGAGGGTCCCATGAAACTTGTCCCGTCGCAGGGCACGCAAAGAAGGACACCTGGCTCTGCAGAACATACAGCAATCAGTGCCGTGAATAGAAGAGGTAAAATATGGATATATGCCTACCTGCGGATCAACGAGGGTCACCCAGAAATGGGAACCCCACGTCGTCTCGTCATGCGTATGTGTAGATGCAGATGCGGATGAAGTAGAAGGACGAGAGTGCCTGGGACGGCCATTTATTTGCACTTCCGGGGTGGAGCCGCTTGTGATGCTCGTTGGGTAAGTCTTGTCCTGTCGAGAGTTGGAGGAGGCGTTTGATGTGCGGGGCTTAGCCGGTGCATGTCCGTTTGTATATGCTGAGAAATGAGCGTTGGATGAAAGGGAACGACTTGATAGTGGCGGTGATGTCGCCATATATACTTAAACGAACAAGAAAAAAAGGAACAATAAAATGGAGGGGTTCGTGCGGAACGTGGCACCGTTTTAGAGTACGCTAAAGTAGCATACAACGGGAGGAAAGGAAAGGGGGAAATAAGGGGTGTGCAAGGATGTGAGGTTGCGAGGAAAGCGGGGAGTTCGATGCAATAAGCAATGGCGGGGTCCGGCGTCGCGACAGGTGCGAACTCGACGGGATTTCGGTTTCATTTTCTTTGGAAATTAATCGACCGAAACCAACGACACACGACACCAATTTACCATACGCACGTGTAATTCCTGCCCTTCCATTTGTTCGAATATGGGCGACCCAGGCATCTGACGAGCGTTATGAACCTGCCCAGTGCCGTACGAGAGAAAAAACAGTCACGGATAATTTTCAAGAGCGTTCTGTGAACGTAACCAAGACGGGGAGCGTAAGGGTACTCTTATATCCAAGTCCTTGTGGTAGTCATGATGATGGCCATGCTACTCGACTTCGCCCACCTCTCTTTCTCCACCTTGATGAACCATTTATTCCTCTTCTGGCGCTCCTCACGCCTTCGGTTCTCCGTCTCCATCCCTCCATGAAATCTCGGAAACGTTCCCCACAGGCTGCGCTGCTCCGCGTTTACTTCCGGGATGTGCAAATCTGCTCTCCGAGAATCTCAGTGGGCCTGCGGCTAGCCCGTCGAACGAGCGGGCGCACCGGAGCGTCACCGCGGACCGCTCGTTCCCATCGCGGTATGCCGCTCCCACGGGTCCATCACTACGTACACGTACCTCGAGTATAAAACTGCCGGGCGTGCGCTCAACATCGAACCGTAAAAACGCCACCGTCGTTGCCAGGCAGAGCCACACGTTCCGAGCATTGATTGGGCAAGTGCGGTCCACAGCGGTATGTGGCGCATAGACGAAGTCAAGCAACGCCACTGGTGTGATCTCGGCGAAGGGAATGATGGCACGCAGGCCCCGGCGCGCACACGATACGTTGATCGCCACATGGCTCTCGGGTACATGCTCGATAACATCGAGACTAAGTTATTGCTTGCGACATCCCAAGCAGTAGAACTTGTCTGTGAACAGGAGGAAGATATCGTCACGCAAGACATCGTTCCTTGCATTTTCCTTTCAATAGAGTTTTTATTCGCATCAGGAAGCGCTATGTCATGGCATCAGGCGCACACACGTCACTGCCCACTTCGGCTGCCATATCGCCATCATAATTCAGCTCCGGCGTGTCACCTTCCATTGCAACTAACTTGACAGTACTGACACTCCCTCCGTGCTCGACAATGACAGCAGATGGCACGTGAGTACCACGGCGATGCGGCTAAAATGCGGCCCAGTCTCTTATCGTACGCCTACAAATTGCATCAGCAGAGTTGCACCCGGCGGGGTGTTGCTCAAAGCCACTAGGCGGGAGTGTAGTGGGTCATTTGTGCGTACGGCTCCGGTGGGGGGAACCGGAGCCGCGGTTTCGGCATCCAGTCAGTATATACATTCCACTCCGTCGACGCCTTTTCTTCCCGATCACCACGTCCACACTGGTCCCTAGTAGTATGTCGTTTGGTCCCCCGGGAAAGCTACGTACTACTAGTGTTCTCGGCAGATGATTTATGGGTCTTCTGTTAAGACCGGCGGCAACGTGTCAGCTCAGTCGGTCGATTAGCCGCCTTTTTCCTCTTCTCGATTAGCTATGATACCCACTTTCGCACTCGCTCGCGTACTGTAGCCGCGGACGCGTTTTTTTTACTCGGCCCAGAAGAGGTTGGGATAGCCTGCACCTCGTTGCGCGTCTTCTCAGCAAGTACCATAGTCCTTGCTCCGGCTGGATGTGCTCCAAGGCCTTTTGCTGGTTTGATCGGTGGTTTTCCTAGCTATGACCTATTGTTTGTCGTTGACGGAGTGGGGTGTCAGAAATTTCATTTGTCAGGACTTGGAGAATGGCGCGATAAAAATCGAATCCCTGTATTTCCACATGGAACAGGATATAGAATGAACTTGACAGGACAATTTCTTATAAAATCCAGACAACTTTCAATCTTCGAAGTAGGAGAAAACCTGATCGAGGGAAAACAGCGCGAACTTGCATCCTGATATCAGTACGCGTCCCGTCACGTGATATACAGTTCTAATTGGACACTGATCATCTACCTTTTGGCCCCGTACGGGACTGAGGTATCATAGACACATAGCGTCCTGCGATGGACAAGTTATACGGGGAGTATACGTGCCACCGCTGCAATGTTATCGTTGCGGAAATATGATAGAAATGAATCACCGTCTCATCCGCTACTCATTTTCGCTCGCATCTTCGGTATCCCTTCCTGTGTTAGTGTCCTGGTACCGGTGATAGATCGCGCTTTCTTTTCCGGTCCAGGCCGAGAATGGCGCCTAGGGTTATCAAGGCGCCAGGCCAGGGAGTCACTCTCAATACATTTTCTGTGCCTAAGACTTGGTGGACAACGTAATGCGCCTTAGGTAAGTTATTTCCTGTAGAAACGACGATAGCAAAAGCTGTTTACGCCGCCACAGGCCTCGTGAGCGCGATCGCAGGCGCTGACCTGGGTCAAGTCGCTATCAGTCTGAATGCGAGGGAAAACCGAACGGACGACGATTTCCGGAACTTTTCGGCAGTGGCGACGTTCGACCGTTTGACATCACAGGTTTCGCACAGAAATTGTAACCAAGCGATATCCCCAATCACTGTCCATTGTACCCAGCCCAACGGCAATCAGTAAAAACCCGGAATGCGACCGAAATGATAGTGGGATTGAACCTACTAGTTCGAGAAGGCCCCATGACTATTACAGTAAGCATTCGTCCCTTGGTACACAGTGGCGGCCTCACCTTGGTGCTCCGTTTCCCCTTCTGAGGCATTGACATGTCAGATAGTATGACCTTACCCCACACAAGCCGCTTCCAAACCTCTTCCCGAACAGGCAACGGAAGGGTGGATCCAGTCCGCAAAGATGTCGCTCGTGCTCACACCATGGCGCGCACCCCACAGCTTTTCCGAGAGCCCTAGATCAATATTACATGCCATATCTGACAGCGCGCGAGGCGCGGAAGGAACGAGACTCACGGTTGTAGTGTTGTACCGATTTGTGAACTTCACGTTCCTTCACGTCGGCAAGCGCCTTGTCGTTTCCAGACCAGAACGCCTAGCAGGAACGGATCATCATTCCGGAGAACAACCTGCATTGAGACTGAGCCACGGTCCCAGTGATAGATGTCCCCGGCAAGAGAACTCGCTCGTTGAACGTTGTCCAGTTACCCACGTATAGTACGTATTCACAGGGCCAGACATGTCGAGCTGCCACCCATAATCGGTCGGTTCTCGGATGATGGCTAACCCCACCACCTTCCTAGATCAGCAGGCGCACGGAAGAACTGGCCCAGGAGTGAACATAACACATACGATTCGGATATCTGAAAGTAACCAGTCACGCGTCACGTTACTACCTGTCCCAAGTTGGTCTCTGGCATGTAAATACAAATCGGGTTTTCTTTTTAAAAACAGAGTGAAAATAACATAACTGAGAGATGCACCCAAGCAAACCGTCTATACGTCCAACACGGGGCTTCCAGACGATGCCCCATACAATCAGCGCCAAAAAGGACTCAGGCCCTAACAAGGAGGAACCCTTCCGGGTCCAATGGGCTCGTGACCGTCCCTTCGATGAGAGTCGCCGTCAGACGGTGGTAACCCGCCGACCCCCATATTGAGGTACCGTGCTCGTGGTTGACGGCGTAGCGCCTGCAACGAGCAATCGCCGGTGCACCCAAACCATTTCTGGCTGGACTGGCTAATGAAGTAAAACATGCCTGCCCGTGGCAGCCATGCTGCTGCACACGTATACGCCGTGCACGCCCCGCAGCGCGAGGAAACGTACCCTGTTCCTGGGCTTGGATTTGAGAGCACTACTGCAGTTAATCAATCAGCGCCGGGGTCAATCCACCCGAAGTCGTCCGCTGTGCACGCGAGAGTGGTCTAAAGTTAGGGTGTCCTACTCCACAGCGCCCAGCCGCAAAGGAAACTGGAATCATGATGGTATTGTCAAGCCTGTGAACGCAAGCACCTTCTTGAGTACTTGGAACCTGATCCAAGTACGTGACACAGGAACGTTCTCAGCCAGAGCCACGTTCAGCGCGTGTTCCCACCGATTGCCACGAGGTTCCAACATGGATCCAAAAAAAAAAAGACAAAAAAAAAACATGGTGTTCACTGAACGTTCATGCACGTTATGGCTGGACCTCGCCGGCATTTCCCGGGAAAATTTATCTCTGAGTCAGCCCGACTTAGCGAAACAGAGGGGACGCTCATTGGGTGGGCATCTTGGTTTGTGCACGAGCCTAGGTGGGAACGGTGGGAACGGCGGTGGTCGGATCCCACAGCGGAGACTTGGACAACAGCAGAACGCCACCGTTTTTTGACTTTGTTCGGGCATCACTGCATAATCCTCGCAAATGCGTGTGGGGTAGAAGATGTAAGCAATAACAAGTGATCATCAACAAGTAAGATAAGCAATAAGAGTACTAATATGTGGGTCGGATGCCGAGAAGTTACGACGATTGCACCGTGCGTCGAGTCCATTTACTTACTGGTTGTGGCCACTCCCCGAACTGATACGCAGCGCTCCGATCTAGGGTCTCATCTGGGTTTTTCCATGCATCGTGCGGCGTTCGTTGTGGTTGCCGTGGTCGGTGGTCTCCCGTTGGTGGCCGGTTGGGTGTGCGACGCGCAACGAGACGCTCAATCTCACCAAGGAGCTTCCACACCTCTCCGCTCCCCGCCTCGCCTTCTTCGAGCCAGAGGGTGCGCGCTCCGGTCTCGCGGCGCACGTCGTCCACCAAACCACGTGTGCGCATGTCGGGGGATACGCCATTCGCGCGCATCTCTGCGAGCGCCGCGTGTACTCCGCGAAGGTCGCGGAAAGAGTTCCAGCGCGTCTCGAGCAGCTCGTTGTAGGCGGGCGTCGTGCAGCCGAAGATGTAAGACAGGGAGGAGAGGTTGCGCGCAGTGCTCGAAGAGCGAGAGTGCCAGGTAGGGATCGTCGTACCTCTCACGCGCTGCGTTCATCAACGCCGCGAGGAGGGGTGGGTATACTGGCGGTTGGAGGTGAGGCGGTGGCGGTGAGCCTGAGGCGAATGCTGTACGAACAGCCTCCTCTGCACGTACTGAGGCGCCGAAGACCTCACGCTCTGCCCACTCGAGCATCGCGTGATCTGACGGACAAAGGGCTAGCTGCTCCTTGAGTTTATCGAGCTCCGTGTCGTCGCCTGTTTGGCGTGCGCGAGGGTGTTTGGACAGACTCTTCAGGAAGTTGCCGAGGGGGCCACGAGTGTCGATATCGGGCGCCGCAGCTGAGCCATCTTCAGAAAGTCTGCGTTCATTCGCTGCAGCAAATATCATGTTGAACATTTCGTCGAACGCGCTCAGCTCGCGGTTTGTCATGGTTTGTCGACGTGGTTCCAGTGAACTGTTGTTGAGTCCAGGGCGAGGGGACTTCTCGCGCGCAATTGGAATGAGGGGGTGTCCAGTCGCAATATCCTCAAAGACGTGGTCCCATGGGGAATTTTTTGGGGAGAAAATCGAAGGGCTTCATTTTTGTAATAAAAAAAGTCATGAGGAGAGGTCAGCTAATATTCCCTGGAGTGCGTACCTGTCAGAGGAAGGAGAATCGGTGCTCTGAGCTTGAGAGGAGTAATGACATGCAGAAGCTATGTGAGCCTTTGAGGTTGACGCAGGGGGTGATGATAGGCAGCTTGATGTTTGTATGGACAAGCCACTGCACGTAGCACTACGATGTAGAATTGCTGTGCGACGACAGTAAGCAGACAGGAATATAACACACAACAATTTGACAGACCTCTAGGAGGATGTGAGGGCACGGGTAATAATCTTCGAAGTGCCCTCCTTGTGTGTTGCATTGAAACAGCCTTGACAGCCTTATCCCAGCAAGTCACGGTCGTCCGAGTCGTTTCGGGGGCTTCCCGCTCGGACCATACTAGCCGCAACCGCGGGCCGGATTATGTAAGCTCATTAGGCGAGCTTTCTTGCCTCGTGTTATAATTGAACATCGCACGCATGTCCCTTCTCTAAGATAAATTCTTGCAGGTGATGGGTAGAATCCACTGATCCAGAGGAATGAGGGTGATTTTCAGCATCGAAGGGATAAGCGTTCAAAATTTGAACCGGCCCGGGGTTGGACTCAACATGTAAGCAGAGAACATGTAAGCAGAGAACATCCCAAGATAACGACCAAATAACGACATCACCACGTCAGCTCAATACGAGAACATTGAAAATCAAGAACTGCTTAGAACAATAGAAGCAACAGTCATGTGTGTCGGCTCCTGCCCTACTGGCTGTATCATGATATCTTATACAGACCTCCCGAATTGAGCGGAATGTCAAGAAATGCTGAGTCAACGTTTATAGGACAGGGAAGTTGATGAGATAGAGTAACTGAGGTGGTATCCACTCATACAATCAAACTATCCAAGGGAGGAACGTCACAGTATAGCAAATTCTCTCTGTGGCTGTTCCTTCCGATGTGTCGTGGTGTTATCGACCGTGTGTGTTAGGCTCTCCAACCTCGGAACGAAGCCAAAGACAACATCTGATCGTGTCACCTGCGAATGCACAGAAACAGGGTTGCACCACCGTAGTTTGACTCAGACACCGATGCGTACCCTAATACTGGCTTCTCGACCGCGGGCGCGAGGAGAGAAAGCCGCAAGCAAACAGGCCCCGGGCCCCTAGCACTGTGATGTGCAAGAACACCCTCTATCACGAGGTTCTACCTTCCGAAGATCTCATACGTTCTAGTTAGAGGATCGCGCGTCGTCCGGTCTCCGCGGTGACTCGATCTGCGCCACTCGGCACATTGGGGGTCGAAATAAACCTAGAAAGAAGGAAAAAAAAAACTTGCACAGACCCGTGATAACGGGCGTTGTAGCCAGACCATGGGGAAAAAACCGGCGATATCTCGGGGATGGGTTGGGAGAGAAGCAATGGATAAAGGACACCGAACACTTCATCATCCCCTTCTGATGACCCACTGCATCAAGAATGTTTGTTGGGAGAAAGAGCCTACAGTACATTGTATGTGTTGATACCCCATTGATACCGGCCTCGAGATGTATCAACGAATCTGCCAGAGTCGCGCGCTAGTTGTAGAGGACACAAATGGTATCAAGTAAGATGTGGGTCACCTAGATGAATACACTGTATGGGACCATGGATAGTAGACCCGGTGAAGTGCATGCAGATGCCGAAATGTGAAGGTAGTAGCAAATGTCAGAACTCACCTGAAAGACGGCGGCCCTGCTGGACCAGACAAGAGCGTACATACGAGCAGAAGTTTGAGATAGATTGACTCTTGGCCCGGGCTGAGAATCAAGAAGCCACAATTCCTACTCCTTTGCACGAAATCACGGACGCGGATAAGGTCGTCACGGAGGCACAACAGTAATATGGAGCCACTGTTATGAGCAACAACGCCGCCGAACATGGTACATAATCGGCCGGGCTCAAATTATTAGGTAGTCCCCAACTGGTCTGGCTACATAAATAAGCTGTTAGAGCGAGGAATTAGTCCCAAGCAGGGGATCGGACAACCGGCGGTCCGTAGCTTCAAAACCAGAAGATTCGGACTGTCATTTGCGCCGTTCCGCAGCAGTCCGTAGGGTAGCGATATCACGGCTTGTCAACTGAACACTGAAACACTGCACGGTGGTAGTACAGACGAAGAATGTAAACATAAGGGCCCTTACCAAACAGGACAAAAGCCAAGAACCGGGAGGTTGTGTTCATCAAGGTGTATTGATGTCCATGGGTCAGATGTCCCAGTGAAGACCTGAAGGTAGCAACGTGGGCAAGGGCTTTAGTCCGAACGAGAGCCGAATCAAGATGGTTGCAGAAATCGGGGGCCTGTAAAATGCTGTATCACCAGGAATTACAACTCGACGGGCCGAAAAGCGCGATATTTTATTTCGAAGTGATCCGATGCGAAGATTTTACTTGTTGCCACGTTTGTCCAGAAGACTAAGCGCTAAGCACTTTCGTTCCTTGAAGTGACAACTTGTATAGACTGCTTGTCATTTAGTTGGTCATACGCAAGCCTGCGTAGTCCCGGCGACAGGAAGGACGGTAGCTGAGCCTAATAGACTCGGAAATGAAACACCAACGAGACCGTGACGGATGGCCACCCTTGTGGCCACCAGGAATGTGGCCAATGCTTCGGGCGCCAGAGTGCACACGTGCGGCCGCAACGTTGCGAGTTGCGGGCATGAGGTGTTATTTTAGTCTGGAGGTTGTATGTCACCTGCTTCATTCCTGTTGCATTCAACACCCTGTAACGCCCCACTCACGATGGTTCTCTCACTTCTAGATGGGTCTTTGAGAACTGCTTCTACCCATGAAGATTTATTACTAGTACCGGTTCTTTTGATAGCGCGCGCCTTTACTACTCGTCCCAGATCGATTGCTTCTTGGGTTGCCTCATACAGCAGCGTATACTGGCGCTGGCAAAACAATTATTACTGCAATGGTCAAGCGGGAAATCTTTTTTGAAATGAACATGCTGATTCGGCATGAATTCCCCGTGGGATCTCCCAGTAACGTTCTGCACATACTAACTTGATGTTCGAACTGTTGACCCAGTACGGTGCTATATTTTTCCCGTGCTACCGTAGATAACGCCGAATAATCTATCGAACTCGAATGACGCAAATGATTAGCATACCCCAATGATTTTTTGTGAAACGTTGGCTGCGGCGGGGCGCCTTCTTCAGCTTGTTCTTCAGGCTGATTGCGACGCAATTGGCTTGCATACAAGCCCCAAACCGGAGAAGCTGTCGGCACCATTCGGTCTCCATTGTAATCAGTGGAGATGTTTGTTCCCCCTTTTTCACTCCATTATTCGAATCGCAAGTTTACGCAACCGTAGGGCGTTTACAAGTCCTCATACTGCATTGGTCTACTGATACATCGATATCCGCGTCAGAAACTGGGGTGACAGTCGTTCAGAACTTGGTCCTGGTCTCCCGGCGTTCCCTACGCATTCCAGCGCTCACATCGAATGGAGCCAGCTCCCACGATCTGCCCTTCCCATTAGACAACGTCACCCGGACATAACGGAGGCTTACTTTGCATACGTCTTGGCCAAGCATGGAAGTGTTAGGCGACCTTCGGGACTGACTGTGGGCCAGTAATGCGAGGTTTCTTTGTCATGGTGCGAGTGGATAAACCTATAGTGCTCGTTCGGTCTGGACGTCAAAAGTTATGCCCATGGCGACTTACGGGACGAGGAACGCAACGTCTGACTGGCGCACAAACGAATCGGTGATCTCTGCTCGCGGTTAGCATGGACGCCCCTTTCGCGGAAAGAGACTCGGCTTACGTCGGAGTCCACGACGCATCTCCACCTCGGAGCACACTTCCTCAAGGCGCCCGCAGTCAAGGGAGTGTAACTGTCCCAGTGAGAATCGTCAGTTTGCATTCATCAGCGTGACTTCCACTCACCTGCGCCCAAGATCGTGCGGCAAACTCTTCACTAAAGGAAAGATGCGTGACGATCTCATGGCCATCGTAGTCTCCTGGATGCTATTTTGCGTCAGCCGTCGCCATAATGGAGACCCAAGCTGAAGGACGCTGCGTGTGCGACACCCACTTTGGCATATTTCTGTGCAAGTTTCTTCAGCTGTTCTGCGCCCTGCACTACCTTGCGCATGTCCTGAATGCAGCCTTCGTTCAATAGTTTCTCCAGTGCAACATCTATAATGACTGGACTTCCGAACAGACGCTCGTCCGCTGTGTGTACATGACACCTTTTAGAGCACTGACGAAAACAGCTAGAGCGCAGGTTCTCACCGTGGATCTGCAGTATCAAAACGTCACAGATCCCTACGACGTACTGAAGGAACGCCTCTAAGCGTGCGTCACCACGTCGAAGTTCGCCGGCGTGCGTATGAATATTATTGAGAGCGCGTAAGATAGTGTTCTTTTTCGTCTGTCAGTATGGCTATGTCCATCGGACGGTAGAGGGCGTGGATCTACCTTCATAAAGGCTAAATGGTATCGTATGGCATGGCGAGAGCTGGTACCACGTTAGGTGAGATCTCACTGAAAGAAAGCGGCCGTACTCACTCCATGCTTTCTAAGTCTACTGGTATTGTGGCAAGCATCGGCAAGGGAAACATCTTGGGCAGCTGTCGAATTATTTGATAGGTAACGTGTACGGTTACAAGGGTATCTGGTCGGATTGAAGGGTATCGGAATGTTGCTATCGAGTGGGCTGGTTCGTCAAAGGTGGTCGTGATGAAGGCTCATAGAAACTGGGAGGAAGTTTTATACAGCTAGACATGCAACGTTTTCTGAGAGGTTCACAAGCTGGACGACCACAGTTGTGCTGCACGACAGTCGCGCGGACAATGCGTTCGTGGTTGTGGCCATTGTACACAGGGAGAGCCACTTTCCACAAAATGTGCCACAACGTGCGCCACGAGGCTTGGCCACGCGCGCTAGCATTGTCTAACCAAAGTGGCATTGTGGTCGAGGAGACCATGGCATCTACGTTTAATGACAAAGAAGTCATTGACGAAATAAGTCTAACGTCTAGCATCATGCCGTTTGCGCGATCTCGCGTTCTATTGCCCAGTGTACGGCAGCCTCGACGTTCTCCGCCTCGTGAGTTGGCTTGTGAGTGGGTGGTCCATCTGCAGGATCGTATACACCAGTGCGCACAAGTATTGATGACCAGCCTGCTGCGTTTGCACCGGCGATGTCTTTGAGGGAAAATAAGTTAACGCAAAATGACGATAAAAGTGAGAACGCGAAATTGCATACCTGACTCTGGGTTGTCTGCGCACAACTGTCAGCTGTCGGCGAAACCTGGAAATAACACGCTTACCCCCAATCATATAGCTGACGGGGAAGACTTTCAGTACGAACTATCAGGCTAAAGGTGAATTACTGACAATCTCGGCTGGATGTCGGACACGACAGACACGCCATGAAGTTCTACCATTCTGGCACGCAACATTTTCTCCGCAAATTCGTACGTCTGAGTCGTCGGCTTTCCGAACTGCGTGTACGGGTAGGGTGCACCTGTGACCGCCTAGACAAAGTTGGCGCCAGTCGCTGCCGAAAGAGACAAAGTGCAAACCTGGTGTACAGCTTGGAATGCCTCGCGAAACGCTCCCTGCCCAAGACGCGGGCGAGGGAACTCAGAGCGCCACTGAAGATCCGGGTTGCAGAAGACGAGCTCCACAGGCGGAGCGCTCACTACGGGGCGACTGGATCCGATGATTCCTCGAGACTGGATGATATCCATCATGATTTGGACATCGAGCGCCCAGTTGCGCGGGTCGTGGAAAACAAAAATGGCGGATATTGACGTTGTCGAAAAGTCAGCTGGCTGTGACCCCGCTCAATCTCAATACGCCTATGCAAGAAAAAAGGACGGGCCGACCTTGGCGGATGCTCTCTCCTCGGTGGTGAGGTCATAAAACGGCCAGACACTAAAACGATTCAATGAGCGGTGGGAGAGACGAGTCAGAGCAAGTCCTCAGCAGGTCAACTTACTCAGGATTCCAAGCTTTGACGTCTAGCGTTGTATACACGTGCTGGAGTCCGTAACTTAAAAATGGTCGCTTTTGAATAAGCACCGACGAAGGCGTTAATCATCCTCACTCTTCCGCCACCTTTCGCAGAGCATCTCGTTTTCCTCCAAGAACGAGCACCGGCTTGTTGGCGTACTTGTGCGCGTGGGACTTTAAAATAGTATGTGCTTGCATAAAATTGGAAGTAGTGATCTTCGAGAGCATCCGTAAGTGCGAGCGAGCCGATATCTACGGACATACCTCGAAATCTAGCTGTTCTGTCAGCTTTCTTGATCTATCCTCTTCGCTGGTACCTCCGCCATTGGTCATCTGAAAATATGTTGTGCCCACATGACCACATAGATAGGACAGAACAAACCAGGATGTACGGAATCTTTCTTCCCAAGTAATTATTGTAGATAAGCACTGATCAGGATATTTTGAATACAGAACTTACCTGTTGAATTGATTGTAGCCATCTAATATTGAAAGCGCTCGTTGTGCTTCAGGCAACACGCGCGCTCCATGGAGAAGAACCCCGTCCTGGGTCACACTGTCAGATGCAGTAAATCGAAACAGACGGTCTACCTACTATGTCGAACGCAATTCCAAAAGAGGGGAGATGTCTAGAATTAGCACGAGCGCCTGCGACAGCTGCAGCGACACAAACATCAGAATTCCGACAATGAATTCAGATAAGTCTACTTAGTACTCACCACTAAGGAACCGCCAACCGTGGCAACTCCGTGCGCCACGCAAGGCCCTAGAAGCCCCGAATAACATTTTGAACTACTGCAGGAAGCGAGACTCACGGCGAGTCGCCAGACAGAGTTTTGAACTACAAGTCCGGTTGAACGGACAAGCAACAGCTGACTCTCCCTCGTGTTGCTCTGTCGCTTCTGATTGGACGGCAGTGGGATTAGGGTTTCAAAGCAACGTTTCCTCTTTGGGAAGTGACTCGGCCCGGTCAGCGACTTGAGGATGAAGATGAAGTTCGCTGGCACTGGCATTCGCTCCCGCCTTGCCTCGTTTCGCCTTGGCTATCCCTAAGCCCTCGTTAATCACCATGGCCTTGGGTTGAAGGAAAGGGGGGTCGTTCAATTTTCCAGCGACCAGCATATTCCACAAGTAAGTTTCTTTCGACCTTGGATGTCCGTGATCCTGGACGACACGCGAAAACCTGCATGATACCGCATGCGGGGGCATTAGCGTATGAACGGCTTGCTGCCCCTGCCGATGTTTCGATTTCTCTCGAATGGCCCTACCCCAAAAGACGCCGAGCAACAGCATCGCGAAGGCAAGCGCGAAGGACAACCAATCTATGTATAGTGCAGCTGCCACCGAATTCACGCCGCAGGGCAACCATTGATGTGCTTGTATCATTAGGTACTCCCTCAAAGTCTAACGCTTCACTATTTGCTTCCGCCGGCGTTTGCTTCCGATCGCGGAGACAACGAAGCAAATCAGAACCTGAAGGATATCAGTGCGACTGTCTGTGCGGGTTCGTTGTTTCCCAAACAATATATCCCGACGCACAATCACGAAGAATCTCACGCTCCGCAGTGATGGTTCGCTGTAAGTACCTCCGAGCTTGCTTCCGAGGCAAAACGCAACCTTTCCCCTCGAATCGCCCGCCAAGGGCCGATGTACCGCGCCTAACGCCACGACCCAGCAGGCTCTCCTTGGAGGCCCGATATGTACCACCCCGACGCGGTCCAAACGCCGGTGTTGGGTTGGCGAATATCTGCATCCGTGGATGAACCAATTATCGGGTTTTCCCTACCAGTATGGTGAACGCGATAAATCTATTCTGGGGGGGCGGTATTCTAATAATGCTTCTCCCGCCTCCGATAGCCGGAGGGTGGCTCGGAGGCGTGACGCATTTATTCAAGCGTAATAAATTCATGTCTGGAAATCTAGCATACAGTATTCTCACTTCCGCAACACGATATGATCGAAAGTCAAGGGTTTGGTATCCTTGTTCTTGACCAGTTCGAACTCGGTTCGAACCCCCATCGACTGGCCTCGCCAGATCGTGTGGGTTAAATTTCAACTTTTGGTTTGAACAGATCCCAGGGTGCTGCGCAACATGCCTTCTACATAAGATCGGCAGGTCACACACGCGTCGCAAGTCGACAGCGGCAATTTCTCAGCGTATCAATTACAGACGCTAAGAAACTCCAAGTGAAGCCATATTGCATTGAGCGCCGGCACACGGAGAGAGATAAAAGCCGCAGAAAGACAAATTGCATGGGGGTACTGTAGATCAGAAGGATGACAGAACGATACGTACGAAAGGCAGCGTGTCAAGCTATCAGATTGTTACTGTTGTGAGTGCAGAGAATGTAGTCCCAGGACGTGGAGCGCATATGCCATAAACAGCGGGCCGTACCGAGATTCGCGGGCCTTGCCAAGCGACGAAAATGAAAAGGCTGGTTTCAGAACGTCGCGGCTGCTCCCGATCCTGTGCCCGGCACTGCGGTCTTCAGGGCTGTAGCTTCGCGAATAGAATTCTCCAATTTAAGAGGCTCACCCCTCCATAGCCTGAGGCGCCTGCGTCGAAGACGCCGCTATACATTCCAGTCAGATATACTTTCCGTTGCCCTGTATCCCGCCACTGGTTCACCCTGCCTCGTTGCTACACCGGAAGCACTGCGTGCATATGGCGTGTTGAATAAAATACTGGCTGAGCACCACATGTTCGTCGGGAGTCATAATTAATTTGCCTCAAGACGCTTGCAGCGTGTCCGCATCTTTCGGCCTCAAACGTGCCGTGTATATCTGGGTGGGTGACCAGAAAACGAGATGATTACCGCGCGTTCGCCTCCTCGGTCATCACTCACTGGCGTATGGTGCACGTGATGTCCTAGTGGCGACATTGGCGCTTGTAATTCACACCCCTCTGCAACGCCTGATGTTTTACGGCAGATCGTGGTGTACGCGGTGTCACTTCCTGTGCGCGTAGTGCCTGAGCATGCTGAGAAAATTCCTGAAGCATGCCAGGAGCTAGAGCCTTGCCTGACATGGTTTCGTGCCCCGACCTTGCACGATTTAGCCAGCGATCAGCGGCTATTACGACGTAGATTAGAGCACGCAGATATTTGCTCCGCATGGAACGTCCAAGCGTAATCTCACTCGGAGATTTCCCCATGATGGGCGTTTCTTATCCGCAGGCCAGCTATCACGCCGGTCCTCCCGCCCTGGGCCGAGGCCAGCAAATAAGGCATGGGGCAAGAACGAGCAACAGGACGATGGCGGATTGGAGCCCCGCAAGCTTCCAAACATAGTCGCCGATCTCCGGTGTTGAATAGCCTCCGCTGGGCAAAGCTGGTTGGCGATATCACAGTTCGACTGTAGGCAGAAATAATTGTGCGATGCTAGTTTCTGCTGAGAAAAGAGCAGTTAATTGGACAACAACATGACGGCGCTTCGTTGAAGAGGGAAACGCTTCAGAATGGGCACAAGAGCGCCTTCTCGGGACCCGGAGCGAGCTGAGATGTGCGTGCGAATCAACACGAGTCCGTTCCCGACAGGGCGCGTTGGGGAGGGGTCAAAGTCACGTACGTTACCCCGTCTGTTAACGAGATCAAGTTCCATGGCCATCGATCAACGTGGGGATCACCGAACTATTAGCACAGCAGAACAAGTTGAACCTAGCTTGTGCGCTTCGTCTGGGAAACTACCCCACAACGGTTTGAAGGGCGGGAAGCGACAGGCAGTTCACTAGGTCGATACAATTAAGAACAGAAGGCAGACTGCTCCCTAGTGGTCTCACGACGGCGAAGCTTCGTGAGATGCAATCACGGACTTTCCAAAACGTTGTTGTGGAAGCAACCTGCCGCAATGCGCGAGGCAGAACCTCTATAAACAGAATAGGCATCTGGTAAGATTATGGGGAAAAGATCGTGCTATAGGGGGCAGGGTGGCGTAGAGCACACACCCATCTGGGAGTTGCTAAGGTATCAACGACTGGGAAGTCGCATCAGCAGGTGCAGGCGCTATTCGGCGCTTGATAGGTAGAACGACCATGTTCCTGGCTCTTTTGTTGCACATATATGGCGTCCGCTCAGGAAGGCCATGCTTCCGGGCACGGACTTTGAGCAATGTAACAACTGACAGATTAAGGGGATCAGCGTCCGCAGTGCGTGAAGCGCTTTTCGTTACGATGCGTGCAACTAGCTAGGCTCGCAGCCAAAACGCCCCATGTCGTGAGCGAACAAGGTCGTACGTGATTTAAATTACTGTGATGGTGGAAAAGCCGGAACCATAGGCTCGGCTGGAGCAAAGCAAGGCGTAAGCGCGCGATCATGAGCTTCGGGGCATCTCGGCACGTACTTCTCTTCTCGCGGAGTGTCGGAGGCCGATACCGCAAGCGCCTAGCCCAGACAGGGTATACAATGGCAGCGTCAGAACGGGATGCCCTACTGGAGACATGGACTAAGTTAGCGAGCCTATGAGAAAATGCATGGCCACTTTCAGTACCCAAGGGTGCTTGGATATTGGTACTGCGGTGATTGCGCGCACTGTCGATGTTATTTCTCACTGTCACCCAAAGTTATGACGAAAGGGCGCGAACAGCCTGCATATAGGTAGGTCTTTTGAAGAGACGGTCCTGACCCCTTCGAAGGAAGATCAAGGCTTCAACGAGCGAATACGACTGATAGTGAGCCCTGACGTCGCGGATTCCGTACCTTACTAGAGGTAGCGGGCATTATCACGTCCCATCACAAGGGCGTGTAATACACAAGTGCGTCATCCAACGGGCGGCTGTCGGGTACCACGTGGACTGGAAGTGGTACCCAATTGTGTAGGTGCCAGTGTGCCACAGACAGGGGGTCGAGGTCCTAGAAGTACTGACGTAAATATTCAAGGGGTCGACGAAAGGGTTGGAAGAATGGGGTGGTGTGATTTGATAGTTGTCTAGACCGTGACTTTCAAGTTGTCGCATCTATTGCAATACCCCGTGTGAAACCCTCCCTGCACTAGAGCAACGTTTTCATTGGGCGTATGGGTGGTGCTCCTGTTTCTGGTTATGAGTACACGAGGGAAGGGATTGCCATGTCCTCGCCCCGAGAAATTACGGGATGCACATGGCCCATCATCTCGGCGATACGGCCAGCGACGAAGCAAAGAATGTTCGAGTTTGAACAAAAGCTAAATAGAGGCTTAAAAGGGCAACTTCGAATATCCTATGGAAGTAGATCTTGAACTATGGTACGAATGCTGAAGACTTTTACTGTACTGCATCTGCATTGGAGCGTATTTCGTAAGAATAGCAAGGGACGTCAGCGCGTTCGTTAGTACTTTCTCGAGTTCAAATTGTGCCTCACACTGTGAGAAAATTTGTCAGACCAGACTCGGAATGTGAAAAACATCGACGCCCGCCTTGCATACAGCCATACCACGATCAGGGCAAATGTCCAAATGTTCAATGTTCAATGTTCGTTCCGCAGCTCGAATTCGTGGTCGGGTGTTTTTTCTTCACACCCGTGGGTATCTATGGTAATACGCCGTCTTGTAAGCGCTATTGGCCCCTGATTGGCCCGTTCCTCGACTGTACTGGTGGCATTCCCGGGTCCCTTGGCGATACCGTAAGGATGTGAGTTTGCTTATTCAAACAATTGCGTGCTCATTGCATCAGCTATCTATCGACAATCAAACTTGGTGGCTAACATATATCGTAAATCCGCGGTTTTTGCTAACGTTGGGACCTGTAGTTCCAGCTCCCTTCAGGTTGACAGAAATCCAACAGTGTTCCCGATCGTGGCAGTATCGATGTTGCCTTGGTTCCCACGGGTTGATCCTTCCAGAGGGATCTTGTTTTTGGGGTGTTGGGTCTGGCTACATTTGTGGCAACCGTGCTCCTGCGGACATTTGCGTGCGACAAAAGAATCTGCGGTCGCAATACATTTCCACCCCGCTATTCCCACTCGTAATAATAGCATCGTGGGGTAGAGTAGGCTCGCCTCTCCTCGCCCGATTAGAGGCTAAACGTTCACTGCTCTCAGGCTGCTGTGTCCCTAGTTACCACATTTCTGGTTCTTTCTGATCACACACTCTGACTTCCAAAAAAAGACCGTCCCCTACCGGTGCCAGCAAACACAGTATCAGATGCTTATCACAGCGATCAAATATCCCTCATTCACTCTCCGCACTCATCAACGCCCATGTCAGGCGGCCTCCGTGGCTGCCGTTCTCAGGCTCTCGTCCTGATACTGTAGACCCTCGGAGCGGACGCCCGGGATACCGAGATTGCCGTTGTCCTATATTGGTTGAGTGTTGCGGGCTTGTGCCAGTGGCTGATTGCTTGACTCAATCGTCCGAGTAGAACCAGCGCTAAGCGACAATCAGAATCACTTTCCCCACACCAGGCCGCAACGTTACGATACATCGACTCTACGGCATTATGTTCTCACATCCAGCCCACGAGGTGTCCAGCATCATCTCGAACCAGGTTGCAACCCCAGGCTGGCACAGGTCTCTCACCCTTGTTATGCACCATATGATTGAATAAGCCCTACTCATTTCCGCTCCGATGTCCGTGGTTGAACTGGGGTGTTCAGTCCTTACTGTAATCATCCCAAAACGGATAGCCCAATGATTTAACCACCACACTGCTTCCTGTGAGTACGGCCCTCGGGACGCGGCGTCTATCGCCCATTGCTTACTTTGGGGTGGCTCTGTGGCTGCTGCTGCGGATGACTGGAAACGCGCTTGTCATGAATGGGGAGTGTAACACCGAGAACCCCGCACCCACATTAACAATCTACGGTTTCTTGGTCCCTATATAATGATAGAGTGGATTGGGCTGTGCACTACGCATGTTGCCAAAACAGGGGGCGCACGTATCTCTTCAAGCCCATCATGGTTGTAAGCGCGGACGCTTTGAAGCGTCATATCAGACCGCCGGACAGCAAACGTGTCTTCATTTTGTCGCACCAGGTAGGAATGAATACTGTATGCGATGGCGTATGCGGGGGCATGGTGTTGGTGACCCACGGGAATTGATTAGCATGCCGTTAGCCTTCCGTAGCTCATTGAATAGCACCAGCGTCATCCATTGCTATTGAATATTCGGCCGAAAACCGGCAAGATGTGCTGTCCCTGACATCAGAAATTTGGGGTAAGGTGTTGCTGATGACTTCCCACCATTCGGTCGCAATCGACCCAGCCCGTATTGCGCTATTCTCTTTCAAACATCCACCCACATCATGCATCAAAGAACGACCATGCTGCGCACCTGCCAGTCCTACCAACGTCCAGTCGTGGTCGTGGGCGTGTAGATATTCTTGATGCCAAGCGAAGTTGATACGTAGCGTCATGTGCCGACCAAAAGGAAGCACAATGACTTAAGACGTGTGGGAATTTACTTTCCAATTACAACAACGGGAAACGTTTTCCGCGAGCGTTGCGGAGGTCCTGCCAGTGGCATATCCGCTGGGGACCAGAACGTTGGTTCTGGCTCAATCCGCTCAGGTGATGGCTAAGCGATGTCACGTTCGGTTCAGGCAAGTTTGCATGACCGGGAAAGTGATATTTGCTCGGACCACATCACAGATGGTCTGCACGATGAATCGGGTAGCCTGGTAAATGCATCTACACCCTCTAATAGCACAGGCTAAGCGTTCCATGTGGCCCATGAAAAAAAATTCATTGAAACGTAGGGATTTCATACGCACCAGTTTTTTTTTCAGGAACGAATCGTGCAGACCTGGTGCGCCATAACTTATGCCCAGCGACCGATCAATGGAAGGAACATCCACTGGTACCCGGCAGTGAACATGAATAATAAAACCCGTGGATTAGCACAGCCCATGGCAAGCAATCGTGCTGCGTAGGAGGTAAACAAAGGCCGACCGCAAACAATCGCCAAGACGACTAGACAGTGCTCAAAGAGCACATCGAGCGCTGGTTATCAGATAGCCGAGAGTCCGCGGTACGGCTTGTTCCAAGGATCATGGTGTTTTATTTTCTCGTTGACACCATTTAGCCGTCCTGCGCGTAAACCTGTTATATGTGCCTTTCATGAGTAAAGTTACAACATTCGTGGGAGGTATCGTTCGCAGATGAGGCGAACAGGAATAGATCGACCACGTCGGGTATCGTTCTATTCATCCTTGACACCCTGCGCTGGGCGCACACTGTGTGATAACTTAGCAAAATATGTGACATTTTCATAAAATAGGCGCCCTATTACGATCCCCCGCAGTCGAGCGCTCGTACGTGAGAAGTAAGCATGTCTGGCAGTTATGCAGGGGGGGTTACGGCTTCGTCGCTCGAATCGTTTCGTTGCAAGCTCGCGTGGGAACGCACGTTAAGGGTCATGAACAACCCCCCCACCACGGGGATGATATGATCGGTCCGGCAGAGTAGTAGTGATGCAGAAGTGGGGGGCAAACTAGAGCTAGAAGATGGGCACAGAGGGTATGCTTCGCAGCGCGCGGGGCTGTTGACGCCCATAGGAACTGATCAAAACATTCCGGTAGTTTTGGTTCGGTCAGACTAGTGACGAAAATACCGGTCCCGGTGTGGGCTTCTCGTCCCAACACGAGGGTTCTATGGGTAAACTGAAACAAGGATCTGCAAGGCGTGTGTGGGAACCATTCGTGAACGTATTGGTCAGGATCGACTAGACGGTGAATAAGGGCGCCCAGACAGACAGACACCCACGGGTAGATGTGTCAAACACATGAAAGAGTCGAGCGCGGGCCGACTGCTGCTGCTGGTGCCAGTGATCAGGCATTTATGGAGGGAACAGCCGAATATCTGATGGGTTCGTGTTGGCATGCAGGGTCGTCGTGTTCGTGGGGGCGTGTAACCTTCCTCGAAAGGAAAGGGCGCATGCCACCTACGGACTGCAGGGACTCCTGTAGCAGGAAATACCCACAGTGGAGGTGCCCCTGGCGCTAGAATCCAAACGAGCCAGAACGGCGCTGATGGCTCCCCTGTAAAAGGATTTTATTTGTCATAAAACTGACTCCGACCACGGGTCGTATTTCAAGCTCGGGCTGACCGCTGACGTTACATACAACAGTAAGGTACTCCCAATACTGTAATTCGCCGACGGGTCAACTTGGGCAGTTAAACACCGAAGTCCTGAAGCGCCGGTCAACATGATTTTCCTTTGATTAGAGTCAGATTCGAGTGCCGGCCATGTGCTACTGTACTTCTTGAGGTACTTCTGATGAGGGTCCAAGATCAGGAGAACAACTTGAGGAAAACAAACATGTGTTATAGCAAGCCGCGATATGTCGGTTTTTTCTGCACAGAAACCTGTCAGAAATGCGACGAGGGTGAGGAGTGTCTACTGTAAGTTACAAGAGAATGTGTTCCTGTGAATTTGAATTTGAAGATCAAAGACGGGACCAGACCACGGGCGGCCGATATCGTGTCGTGGGCCACCGCAAGCTGCCGCCCGTCAGCGCTACTGCCCGGGTCATTGTTACTCACGATGTCGACCTTCGGAGGGATACGACATTCTCCATCGACGTTCACATCCTCGCCGGCGTCCACTACGCTAGTTTCGGCGCCTGGTCTGGGAAGGTACGGTGCCGCTCGAGATACGAGTCGACTCGAAAGAGCTCCCCGCAAATAGCAATCGCGGTCTCGAATGCTATTTCCTCCAAGCACCACGCGTTTCGTATCTTCCTCTCCTAATTCCGGAGATCAAACGTTTCCTTCAGGACGTCGTGTTCGACGACGAGGCAGCTGCGAACGATGAAGGAAGAAGACTGGTGGTTCGAGAGCGAGGAGGGTCACCTGCTCAAATGGTCCGTCTCCCTCCTTCAGGTATTCAGGGTCCTATCATCCTCTCCTCAACTGGGACGCGCAGGCACTGGCCCATTGGGCTTATTTACGACAATCACACAACGTTAGCCACCTCGCGTCCAGGGGTATCCGCCTCCAGTCGCCCGCAAGCCGTTCCTTTGCGCCTCACGCTCCATCTGGCCTCGCCGCCCACCGATAGGTTACTCCTGGCGCCGAGTGCCGAGGCGTGCAAGCAGGCGTTCATGGGTCAGCTGAAAGAGGCCGATTTCTTGCGGTGGGGCAACACGAAACGCATGACCGGTTTGCGTAAGGCAGAACAGGACGGTATGTGGGAGGGCATCAAGGAGCGTACGTTCCATCTTTTTTCCGCCCCATCTCCTGATGCCGAGCTGCCCGAACGCCGAGCATGCTGACCGAGCCCGCAGATAATTTTGATGATTACTGGCGTGTCGCATCAAAGGTGACTCCAACCACGTTACCAGCTCGGCCAGGCTCACCGCCAGCGGCGCAATCGTCATCAATGCATACCCGTCCCCCGTCCGCGGATCCCCAAGGCAGTCCAGACAGAGACAGCGCGTACAACGTGCGCAGCGTCCCAATCAGGCTCTACTTGCCCGAAGGGCCCGTCCTGCAGGATCTCGCACCTCCCGTTCTCGAAGATGGTGGGTGGTCCCTCCCATCCACAATAAGCGCCCAATCCCGCGATCCGCGGATTTCGCTGCTATTATATGCACCTGCTGACGACGACCCCGTTACTACAAAGGTACTCCCAATACCCTCGCGGATCTTCTCTCTTTGCACCTGCCGCTCCTTTTTCCCGCCCCGGGTCCTGGTGCTAGTCCGACGCTCGCATACGCACTACTCCAGGGTGTGGTCACTCCTGCGGAAGCAGAATTGGCCTGGTTGGGCGCATGTATGTCAGGGGCAGACGGTTGGGTAAACATTTGTATTGGGCTGGGGCGGGACCGGTAGCTGCACTACCAAAGGACCCGCCCCGCGGTGAATTGCAGTTGCATTGTTGTGTGTGAGAACTTAGAAGTGCTCACGCGTGATCTATCTCTTTTGTGCGATTTTTTTTTCCACTACCGTCGGCAGTGCCGTCCATAAACCAGTCGACGTGTCGTGTGGATCCGTCCGTCGGTCCTCCGTGCCGTCGACATGGCGACATCCTTGCGTGTCAGCTTTGATGGCCGGGATGTAGTAATTGCCGAGCACTAAGCTGTTTGTCTGAGACTCGCAGCCGAGATCAGCTTTAATGACTTTTGTTATTGGAGGCGTTGTTGTGCCACAAGCGGTGCGTGCCGAAGGCAGTGTTACTCAGGGATGCGGAACCACCCTCAATCACTACACACTGCTGTCGACCCTATGTTGTGTGGTGTGGATTTGAGGAATGAGTTGTTACCAGGGGGTCCCGCTGCAACAACGCCCATGCCCTTCACCCCGAAAAGGATATTGCAAACTCAGATAGATACGAATCCCATCTGCTCGCAAGACAAATCGGGATGATCTAGCACGCGGACATCTAGGCCACCTGAGCTTCGATCGTGCATCCGCGGGCCCAATGCACGGGGACCGAGTGACAAGGCAGAAACACAAAGTAGCGAATCCACACATCCTCGGGGAGCACAGACCCCAGATCTGCGAGAACTTCTCGAAGCATGTGTTTACGCAGACGCGCACAAAACTTACATTACATGGACGAAGCCTGTCGCGCATCTATTGTGCTATATAAGTGGTCGGGTCTAAAATAGAGTAGAGGTTACAATACATCGGTGGAATACTGGGAACAGTTGAAGAAGGAAAGAAGAAAAGACACGATGATGATGCGGAGTTAGAGCCATAACAAGTGGGGGCGAGAAATCTTGGGGGGCGATGCGGAGACTCGGCGCGCCGCCTAGGCGCGCGCACATGATAAACGGTAGAGAACGTCATATGTGTCGACAGGTAAGTAGGTCCGTCCGGGCGTGCCCTGTCAACGACACCTATGTCTGCACAAAGTGGGCATTCAGGCGCGGGAGGCGGCGATCTGCTGGAGCTGCACGACCGATGTCCATGTAGAACGGAGTAAGGTGCGCTCGCGCTCGCTCGAGTTTTGTCCAACAACGTCGTTTCCGAGGCCCAAACTCATAGCGAGCTTCGTGGCCATCTGCGCAACATCGTAAGCAACCCACCAGAGAGGGAGCCGGCACATTTGTGTGCGCGGCACAAGACGTAACGTACCTGGCTGTATTCAGTGGGGCCCGCTACGCGCCCGGCTTTGTATTCACCCCAAGCGAGGACGATGACGGCATGCAGGATCTCAATGTACGGAACATGAGAGCTGTCGTGGAGGAGACTCTACGGGAGGAGGCTCAGTCAACTCTCCTTTTCAAGTGGAAGGGGTAGAAGCACACCTTTGCGGTATCTGCGTAGGCAGTCGACACGGCAGTGGCACCACGAGTAAGCACGTCCGAGGATTGGGAATACCTCGCAGCGAGAGAGGCTATACTGTTGGCCAACAACGGGGATAGGGTGCCATTGAACACGCGGCGGGAGACGTCATCATATTGGAGGAAGGGGAAATTGCGGGCGAAGCACTCGAAGAATACCTGGACGAGGTGGACGAGTATTGTTGGATGTGGCATGTTTACTTGGCGTGAGTCGAATAGAGGCAACACTTGGCTGACGACGCGATCTCTTTGTGCGCTCGATGTGTCCGGGATAGCGTAAGAAGCGTAGTCACCGCGAGGATTGCCATTTCCGAGCTGAGGTAAGGAAGAAGTGTATGAGTGTTGCCTGCTGCGCGCATGAGGGTCAGGTGGGTCGGGTCATACGGAGTGGCGAATACAAACCCACCTCTCGTAATTGGGTCGCGCGGATCCCATGAGCGGAGATGAGAACCATTGATCTGGATTTGATTGTGGTGACGACGAGAGGCTGTACGAGGGCGAACTCGATGCATAACGTGATGGATGTCCATTATCAGACGATGCCTGCGCGCCCGAGTACCAACCAGAGGCGTCGACGGAGTCGCCCCGTGTAGGGCTGACGGCGGAGGGCTCGATGCTTTGAGTCGATGAACGCCGGCTGTGCGCTGGGCTGGGGCCAGCGCTTGCCCCGGTGACTATGCGGCTTCGCTCGGCAAAGTAGCGCTCCCGGTCACGAAACTGACAAGGCGTGTTGCCGGCCTCGCAGGCCTCGCAACGGGGCTGGGACTTGACCTGTACGCACTTGATTTTTTTGAGACGACTGTTTGGGGCAATGGGTCGGCATCTGTGGAGTTCCATAATGTGACATACGACCAAGAACGCACCAGTTGTCGCATGAAGTCACGAGGCGGGGACGCTTCTTGTGAGTCTGAGAGAGCTGCGGTGCTTCGAGTACAAAACGTAGGCCGTCCATTAGAATTGGTCAGTTGGATGGGGTGCAGGGATGGGTGAGCGGATGTGTATCGAAGAGTGGCATGACAGAGCATATTTAAGCGGCTTCGTAACGGGAGTCAAAGAAGAGACTCTCACCTCTGGACGGCAGATTGGCGACGAGTGCTCAGACTAGGAAATGATATTTCAAACGACCAAAGATCGTGGAGATTTCAAGCGGTTCGAGCTGGTCACCAGTGCCTTAACAAGATCCGAACTCACCGGCTCAGTACCGACCCTGTGCAATTGGTTTGCGCGTTTCCTCTCGGATGAGTCAGTCATTGCTAAGATGTAAGGTGTCAAAATATCTGGATTCAAAAAAAGAATAGAAAAAAGGGAAAATATCACACCTCCTTTCTCGGTGCGACTTGGGCCTCTGCCGGCAGCAGAAACCTCTCGCGACCCGTGATTTTCTCATGTTCGATGCTTTGCTTTGTCTTTTGCTCCGCGGGTTCACAAACCTGTCACCTACTGCTCTTTGCCGTCTCCATCCCGTACCTAATGTCCCCTCTGTCCCGTAACGAGTGTCAGCCAAGTTGGGTGCACCCGAGACGCCATCGAGACGAGATGCCTGCGACTGGAACACTGGCAACTTGGCATGGGCGGTGGCAACGGCGGCTACGGGCTGATGCCCGATTCTCCCCTGTCCGGCCATTTCAGTTTTGCGCCCCTGCGCACAGCCCTCCTAGAAATTCCGAAAAGATTCTACGTTCTAGTTTCGTTACAGTATTCCCTTCTCAAATATAACACCCCTTCCAAGGTTACAATGATAACGATAATATCCCTTCCGCGTGACCCTTCCCCCGATAGCCTCCCGGCATTTCACCTTGTGAGGCCCTTCCCCATATTCCCCACCCCATCCATCTTTAACATACATAATCGCTCGCAGATCTGTCCAGCGCTCCACATACCAGACGCCCGCATCTCCCGGGAGTTGGATCCGTTCTCAGTGATGGGATGTGCACGCATGACCGATCCGACACACGTATCGGCTCGTTCGATCCAGCATTGCCTTAGGAGAGCGAAAGGGCAGTCGGGGGCTCACAATAACACCGTATAGATACCCCACGATGCACTTCCACACTGGTTAGGTTTTCCGATGACCCCGTACGTCGTTGCATTGACGCCCTTCTCAAAAGTATTATCTTGGACCGTCTCCGCGGTGCGACGGACGGAGCGCATCCACATCCCGTCGTTACCTGCCTTGATACTTCTACGCGATGTGATCCCATCGCGAACCCCGTTTGCCGACATAGTGAAAATATACAAATTGCCTGTTGCAGTTATCTTGGGCACCAGCATAACGTGCCAACACGCGGCGGCCACCATGGCCAAGTTACTCGCATGCCCCGAAATTCGCAATAAACTCGATATACCTCAGTTCTGTATACGTTACCAGCTACGACGTTCGCATGTATGATTGCTATGATTATTGACGCTTGCTCCCACGTCCGCTTGCGGGGCATCACATCCCCTCACTCCTTTAGGGTATGGGGTTTCGGCTCATCGCGCCGTCATTACCACCGAAGGGGTCCTTCGTGAACTTCATCGGCGGAACTCAAGGAAATCGGGTTCCCAGATTCAGGGTTGTGGGGAGCCGCCAAGATGACCGTCGAGATTGGAAAGTTCGTGCAAGGTTGATTTGCAGACCACTAAAACAAGAACAGGGTAACTACAGAGTGTCAGCGGTCCGATAAGTCTGCCTCGTCCGAGTCGTCACTGTTATCGACGTCTGAATCAAAGAGTATATGGCCGTTGGCCTGTAGGCCTTCGCTCGCAGGTAGGAGTGGTTCGAGCTGCATCACGACGCATCAGAGAGTGGATTTACACGGTGCGGTGACATCGTGCACATACCGCTGTCCCACCATCAGAGTCAGGTGGTGCTGGGCGGTAATCGTCGCGTAGTGCAATGCTTCCAGGTCCAAGCTCCGCTTCATCCTCGGGATCAAGAGGGCGCCCGTGGGGGTCGAGGGGTACGTCGGACTCGAGTCTTTTACGATACTTGTGGTGCGTGAAAAGCGCGATACCTACAATAGGTTTAGGGCGTCAAGCAATGAGAGGAACTTCAATTCCAGGATCTTGGCTTACCACAGACAGTCACAGCAACACCCGTAATGTTCAGGGGTGTCAACTCATCGCCGAATAGCAAGGCTGACACACTGATGGTCGCAACTTCTTTTGCAATTCCCGCAATTGACATGGGCACAGCACCGACGCGCTGGATTATACTGGACACGAACACGACGATTCAGAGGCAGTCAAACGGAGATATAGAAGAGAACAGAGGCACACACTAGTACTCGCTGAGAACCATGCTGAATGCGATAATCCCTGGAAGTATGAGAAGTCCAATAGTCCGCAATGTAGCGCCGGTTCCATCAAAGAAGCGAGAGCCCCATAATTCGCTCCAGCTCTCGATTGAGACGCTGACGATAGCGATAGTAAAGCCCATAATAGGTGTTAACCAAAAGATAGTTGCGACCGGGTGGTTCATCCCGGAGCGCTTGTCGCGCATTAACAATTGTGTAAGGGACCAACGCAGACCCCCGAGCGCGCTTGCCGACAGCACGAGAAGGAAACCACCAAGTACGAAATGCGTTTCGGTCGCCACCATCAGAAGTACCCCCATAGAAATAAGGAGAATAACACCGACAATCCGGATAGAAAAAGTTTCTAGGTGGAAGAGGAACGCAAAAGCCAAGACAAACACGAGCGAGGAAGACTTGCACATAGCTGTCAAGGGGCTTGATGAGGATATCATGTGCTAAAGGCCGGTGACGGAACACTCACTGTAGAACGAGAGGGTGATGGTCTTGAGAGAAAGGTTCGACAGACCGATATCAAGACTGGTGCTGACCGCCGTTGGGACAGCTTTCTTTCTGTGGGCAAAAGAGACGGATGTGAGAACGCGGGTTCCGATCTGAAACATTCTCATATGTCGTAACGATTGAGGGGTGGAAATGAGCAACCCACTGGATTCGCGCCTGATGGGATTACGGGACAAGAAAGGAACAAAGACTCACGCATAGTCTTCCCTTGATGGATCGTATTCTGGACGGAACCTGCGGGGCCAGCCAAACCGCAGAATAGAAGCCAATATGGCTTGGACGAACATGTGGAGCATCGTCACGAGGAGTGGGAGTGGAAATCCGAAGTGCTCAGGAGCGAACATCCATTTGTTGTACAAAGACAGTATGAGTGCGAAAGCAAACCTAGATGGTGGAGTGGGACAACACAAGTCGGATTGCAGTCGGATTGCAGTCGGAATACACCTGACGTACCATGATGCGATGAAGAGCGCGTTGATGAGCGCGTCGCGAAGCCAAAGGCGTTTTTTCTCCTCGATTGTCGCAAAGTGCACATCCTCTGGAATGGGGTATAGATTATCGTCTCTTTGCGGGCCTTCTGGGCTCATATGGGCCGAGCCTACGATTAGCGGGTTTTGGTGGACATGCTCATTGGCAGTGACTGGCATGCCGGCTCCGGTTCGAAAGTAACACCGTATCAGTTGCTTTTGCTGGCTTTTTCGGGCCGTGACAAATTCATCCGGCACTTGCCGACCACCGGCGTTCTGTAACTTAGAATGACTGACTATATATGTACTTGTTTTAGAAACGACAATAGTGCTCTTAATTATCTTCCATGTTCCTCTCCAGAACACCCCCAACCTTTTCTCAAGCGATCCGACTGGCTATGAAACGGACCGGTTGGTCGACTTCACTTCCCGGCTCACTGCTTCGAGAACGGCTCTAACTCATGCGCGGCTACAGCGCTCTCGATCAATGCGGAGAAAAGTGGTGTACAAGACCATAGAACATAGAAGCAATTCTTTATGGCAGGGATCCAGGCCAAGACGAAGCTGTGGAAGTTGATGTTCCCATCATACCCGAAAGCTTAAAGTCTGCTAAAGGAAGGTCCATTTTTATCGACGGGGTAATCAATTACCGCGTAGCCAGCTGAGCTCACGAAACTCAAGACGGGATCGAAGGCAATGACGCTCACATCCCGCAGAACGTTTGCGGTCATGATGGCAACAATGTTGACGCGCAATCATGAAAGCGAGCCGGCATGACATTGGTGCCGTCCGGCGCTTGGCCCGCCTCGTTATTTACGAAGTGGACGACCATCTGAGGCTGTTGCATCCCATGATTTTGGAAGGGCACGGGTTCACTTGGCATTGATGTGTGGCCTTTAAAATTTGGGGCATCCCGAATACAGGGTTCGAGTCGATTCAACATAGATCGGACAAACTCGAGAGAAGATATAAAGAACAAACGTGCCCCGCGTATCTAGGAGTCTAGAGGTAAAGGCTTTGTGTTTGTGATTTACGATAGAAGCCATCTGCACAAAGCTGCCAATTGTCCTTTTTCTTTTTTTCTCTTTTTTTTTTTGGAAAGGAGGTGTGCTTGGTCCAGGAGATAGAGTGACATTGACATTTATCTAAGGTATTATTAGTACCCGTTCCATTATATCCACTGCCCCCAGACTGGCGACTGGCCACGCCTCACGCCTTCACTAGCTTCACTGCTGAAGCTTTCCGCCCCCGAAGACGTGGCGTAACATGCACATTTAATCACACACTATTTCACGCCACCTCCTCGGACAAGCCCGGCACCTCCCACGATGGCCGCATCCTTCAGTTCCCGCAAGGGCGCCGAAATGAAATTCCTCAACAAAGCCCCGCCGCCCTGCGCGCCCGGGTACCTCGGTGTCAAGCTCGGTGTTCTACTTGTTTCATCCCATCACATGACACGACCCTGCCATGTTCCAAGTTCCAATCGCAGGTTAATGGCCCCGCCACTTCGCTACTAAGTTATGCCGTACGACGTGGTCTTTGCACTGATTGCGTGTCTCATAATAAAAATGATTGAGTTGCCCGAGGTCCGGTGAATAAGCAATGATTGCATGTCACGTGCCCGAAAACGCGTCGCGCCACGCCAGCGTACACCCTCTGCCTCAGGCTCAGGAAAGCAGCCAAGTCCCGGGCTCGACTACCGAGTTGAAGCACTTTCTAGCACATTTAAATCCAGAAGATGTCCGGTGATGACGACTCGAGCGGGTGGCAGCTTACAGAATCAGATCCTGGGGTCTTTACGTGCGTCGTGGCGCTAATTCTCGTTGTTCTACTCTCATCAGTTGGCTGACCGTTACCTGCCCCGCAGTGAGCTCCTAAAGTCGCTCGGTGTACCGCTTATCGTAGATGACCTTTATTCCCTCGATGCGACCGAGCTTGCATCTCTTCAGCCTCTTCGTGCCCTGATCTTTCTTTTCAAATGGCTTCCTGACGCGGGAGAACCCGACGCCACTGGCGGTGCATACGACACCGCTTTTCCCGGTTTTTTCGCGCATCAGGTCGTGCAGAATGCCTGTGCTACCATCGCAGTCCTGAACGCCCTCGGTAACATCCCCGATCTAACCGTGGGCCCAGAACTCCGAGAGCTTTTGTCTTTCACCGCGGGCATGGACGCCCAGACACGAGGCCTCGCCGTCACCAGCGCAGATTGGCTGCGCGCCGCGCACAATGCGCTATCGCCCCCTTCTGCGATCTCTCTCGATGGCCTAGACTTACCAAGGACAACAGAAGATGCTTATCACTTTATCGTCTATCTTCCCATACTCGGTTCTGTCTACGAACTCGACGGGCTCAAGCAAGCCCCGATCACCCACGGTCTGTATGAAGAAGGTGGCGAGGGTTGGATTGCGCGAGCACGGTATACTACCCTCATCCTTTTCATGCTCCTGTAAACCCTAATTACTCTTAGAGGGGTTATCGAAGCTCGGATCGCCACGTATCCCTCTGGCTCGGTTCGTGACCCCTCATAACTCGCTTGCAAAGGCTCACTTGGGGTATAGCTGGAATTCAGTCTACTCGCACTCCGTGACGATCCCCTGCCGACGTTACGCGCACAACTCTCTTCGGCACAGGCGTCCGGGGACGGTGCCCTGGAAGCTGACCTCGCCCAGGGGCTTGCAGACGAGCATGCAAAACGTGACCGATGGGCCGTGCGTACTTCTCCCCCTATCTTCTTTGCCATCGTATTCACGTATTGTCGATTCTCAAGTTCGAAAATAGTCTTCGCCGTCACAATTACTTCGGCCTGATCCACTCCTTGACCGTGGCACTCGCCAAAGCAGGGCGGCTAGACGCAGCAGTTGATGGTGCTCGAACGACCATGAAGAGACGCATCGAAGAGCGCAGGAAAAAGGGTCAGCCGATGGATGAGGATTAGTGGGGCCTCCTGCGTCTTGATATTTTTTTCCAGAGGTACCTGAGGCCTGTCACCGGTTGATAGCTATGCTAACTCTTGCAGAACTGTGTTGACTTGCGTATGAACGTATGCATTACAAGCTTGCCTCATCGTTCTGATGTGGACACTGGCCCGTAATCACAAAGTTATCTCTCAGTTATATCTTCGCCGCGTTACACCCGCGGGTGCACGCTTCGCCTGCGGATCTCTAGTGCCTAGACTCCTGTCCGCGAGTAGGGAAACTTCCTGACAGATAAATGTGTCTATTTTAAGAATCGTCTTTACGCCGACCCGAGTTCGCTTGTGAGCACCCTCAAGATGGATCTACCGGCGCTTGCGGTGTTCTACAATCGCAGATGTTACTAACACAGTCCAGCGCTTGTGAATGGATATGTTTGGTGAGAATTCCGGAGTTTCCTCATACCATCTTCGATAGGGCTAACTGTTGGTTGTTTTTCGGTGAAAAATAATCCAAGTCGATGTTCGTCACTGCCGTGAAGGAAGCACAACAGTAACCGCTCGACCAAGCCTTTTGGAGGACCCTTGATACGTAAAAATTCTTCACAAACTAGTCCTAAAGATACGATTATTTTAGGGTCCTCGGAAACGACAACTAGCAGTCTGGTAAGGATCCGCTATTATCATGCAACACCTCCGCAGAACCGCCGCAGACGCTACCGCATTTGTCTATGGAATGACTGCTTTTCCATAAAGTTCTAATTATCGTATCCTTTACTCGGAGAATGCTTGGGCGCTTGTTAGGAAGTTGGGGGCGTCCAGCTTCGGTGACCACCTGCCTACCTGAATTGTGAACTTTCCGTTTCCTTCGATTGTCCAGACCCATAAGCCTGGCTACAAAGGTGTAAGTCCGCGAGTCACATGAACTTGCGTCGAAGCCGTGGACTTAATGTGCAGGTGTTTCTCCAGACAGTACTACATTCGTCCATTCCAACGTTCAGCCGGCTTATAGGAGTCGAGATCGTAACGATCGATCAAGGGGCGACGAGGGCTTCCCTGAAAGCGACAGTCTTTATGAGCTGCGCTTGGTGGAAGGCCGATGCTTCGGCTCTTTTCAAGATAGCGCTCGTTCGCAGTTGCCTCGGTAGGCAGACCGAAGCTTTACCTAACGGTGCGAGCATCAGCGGCCTGCAAAGTGGGACATTTCTCCGCCCTGGGCCCAAAGTGCGAACACCCGTAAAAGCTCGCCGATCGTAGACCGAAAGCCACTAATGCTACGGGGCAACGAGGCAGTCTGCTTCTTCCTTGGAAAGGCGCGCCTCCTTATCGCACCCCCGGCCTTACATGCGATTCAGGCAAGGTGGGCATGCAGTTTTTCTCCCACGTTCGTACCGCACTTGGCCCACAGGTGCATTTCTTGATCCCTCCCGTCATGTGGGGGACCCCAGGACACGCAATCAGGTAGGCCATCGCGTATCAGTTGGGCGTCAGTTGCAGGTCTCCACATCCGAACTGTTTCAAACGATATGTCGCTGCCTAGGTCGTGTTAATGGCCGACAATCGGTTCCTGGGCCGCGCTACTATCAAAAGGCGATGCCAGCAGTGGTGTGCCGCATGTCGTTAATAATTTGTATTGCCGGGGCGACGTTCGGCGTGCATCTGTCCCTTCAGGGTTGCAGGTGCTGTATAGTACCGCATCGTACTCACACACGAAAATGGCGCCCTACGCACGTTTTTTGTGTTCCTTGTTTCCTTTAGGCATTCTGGGCCCGCAGGGCTCAGAAACAGGAGTTCGAACCCCCCCCAACACGACCAACAATTTAGAACCCCAGAAATGCCCCATCCACCCCCGCGTGTGCACCCTTGAAGTCGGCGGGCTGTTCAGTTTTTTTTGTGCGATACATATTGACACAGACCGATTTTTTGAAGCGCTCGCTCACTGGAGCAGGAGCTGGACCATAATCAGCTGCAACCCACCCTTCCTCCAACCTTTCTTCTCTTCACTCCTTTCCGCCTCCTTCCCAGCCCTTCCGCCGTTCGCCGCAGGTCGCCTCGCTTGTTCGGTCACATAATGCCGCGTTCTTTCCTCGGCTCCGAGGAGGTTATGCCTGCTGGAGGGCAAAAATGGCCGCAATACGTTCGCATCAGACGACGCTCGCTAGCGACAATGACAGAACGTCCTTTTCGTTCGTTGGTGTTACACAAAACCCCTTCCTCTACTTTTAGTCGACACAGCATCCCGTGCTACTAGTCGTATTGTGGTAATACATACATACAACCTCAAAAAGCAAGTGCAACACAGCCCCATACATAGTACAAATACGAAGGAAACGAAGTGATCAGGAGGCCTCAAAATACCGGAGCGCGCTGACTGGGGTCTGAGGTAACTCCATCCTTTCACCCGAACGGTGGGTAGGGGTAGGCGAGATCTGCGCAGCAGACTCGTCTCCCAGGTCCGCCTCTTCCCTGCTCCGCTCAAGCTGCCCCTTCTGCATTTTCAGCGACAGGGGCACTGCCCGCGGGCCGGCATTATAGTCGCCTGGCACGGGCGACAGCGAGCGAGGCGAGCCGCGTGACGAGCCGCGCTCGGAGGAGTCTGGGCTGCGCACGCGTCTGATCATGGCCTCGTCGATCGGGGGCAGCACAGGATCAGCGAACGGGTTGCGCGCGTCGGGCGCCTCGATGATGCCGCCGTTCTTCTCGGCTGCGTACCACGAGCGTTCGCCCGCTGCGTCGTTGTAGTAGCTGTCGAATTCGCCGTCGGGCAGGGCCGTGGAGGCGAGGAGGGCCTGTGGGTTGGAGATGAGGAACTTCGGGATCATGGAGCGCGGCGGCAGGATGCGGCGGGTGGACGCAAAGAGGACGACGTGAACAAGACCTGCAGGTGAAGGTCTTCAGTAAAATTTATTCCAAGTCAGACCGGTCGACGTACCGCTCATGAGATAGATAAAATCGCTGGCATCAAAGAATTAGGTGGGAAGTCACAGAAAATGCGACAGTGCGTACCTGAAGATTGTAACACCGAAGGGAACTTCATGCCCGGTCCAGGCAGAGAAACGACAGCAAGCAATGGGGAGGATCAAGATAGTGTATGCGACCTAGGAGGCTCGTGTCAGTGTGTCAGTGCGAACGGAGCAAGCGGATTGAGCACCCACAGGATACAGTAGCATCTGGCGTGCCAGCTTGTGCTCGTATTTTTCGTTGCGTTCCCGGTCTGCGGAGGCGACAGAGGTCGAATGAACTTGAGCACGAACGATCCCGCGCATTTTCAAAAACACGAGAAGATAGAGAATAAATGCGAGCAGCGCAGAAATGAACATCTGATAATTTATGGGGTGAAGGTCAGGTAAAAAGAATTATGTGGTGGCTTACAACCATGTAATCTAGACTGTAGGCGCAGGACAAATCAGTACGGTAAATCAGCATGTGAGGTCTTTGTGATCTGAAAATACACACGCGATGCGCTTGGTACCATAATTTGGAGATATCCAACACCAAATTCCCGAGATGCCGTCTGAACACGGTGATTGAGCATATAGAGGAACGAAGATTCTTCGAAGAGTGCTCACAAAATGGGCCGAGCTTATCACTCGCCGTCGCTGGGCCAGCAATGACGATCGCACCGAGGAGAGACCAGTTGGCAATCAAAGTAATCCACATCGTATATCGCTTGTGCGGGACGCGGAGGAAGAGAACCAAAAACGTGCGCGTCGCGATGACCTATGGCAAGTGGGATATAGTGACATTTGTAGCATATAGCTACTTGACGACCGCACCAAAGACCTAACATAAATTGTCAGTGCTAATTTTTTCAACGCATTCCTTGAGGGCTCACCAGAGAGCAATTCCAACATCCGCCGTCTGCTTGATAACACCTGACGAAAAGTGTAAGCGCGCATGGGACGGACGAACTTACACCCGTCTACCTTGGGCTGTGCAGAGTGAGTCATAGATGACGGCTTGTTCGGTTACCCAGGCTGAATTCATGATCGACCCAATCGCTATGAAAGACCAAGACTCGTTAGCAACTGAATCCGAAAACTGCACAATCCTGTCCGCTCCGTCCACTGCATTCTGATTCCAACATTACAACTCATATACCACGTCCACGCCGAAGAGAAAGGAGCCAATGAATTGATCGAATGATAGGAACGCACCTTGTAGCATGTCACTAAGTAGGAGAGAGATGAAGTAGAAAACGACGTGCGTCCGCACAAACATATTCGGGTTTTTAACCATGCGCGTGTTAAACGCAGAAATCTGGAGAAATAACATTCGAAACAGACGGACACAGACGCTGATCCAATACGCACAGCGATCGCGGATAACAATCCGACAGTGGCAATCAGAGAAATGCAAGACGCAACGACGAGAGCCTGTTCGGGATAAGAGAGGGGTTCGATCCGATGAAGTGCGACTCTTACAATGACAGCACGAGATTGCGAGACCGTATACGTAGAAATTACAGGGAAGCCACCATCCTCCAGGGTGATGGACAGAACGATTGAGCCGTCCATCTTAGCGAGGGTGGCGTTAAGAGCGTCCGTCATAGCGATCGTGGGGGCAGCTCAGCTGCACACAAAGATAGGGAAATAGCAGATCGACAAGGGAACGCCGACCGTAGAGGACTTGAAAAGTGAGGACCGGCCCCGAGAGAACGAAAGGTAGTAGTGCGGAAGTTGCAGGGCAAGAACACAGACAGTTCTCGCCAATACCGTATATGCTCATGATTTGCACTGCCGGAAGCGTCCGGAACAGCCTTTGTTGGCCCTGCACGTGCTCGCTTGATGGGAGGCATAACGACAAAACCAAGACATCTGATCCAAGTCATGATCGATCAAAATAATCCGACAGCAGGAAACCTGTGGTACAGTACTTCTCTGTCAACTGGGGGAGGAACATGGTCGATAGGATATTGTTCGTTGAAGAAGAAGAACGACTATCATAGAAGTTATTAGTGAGGTGCTACCCCAAGGCGCGCGAAAAGTAGAACCCAAAAAAAAAATCTTTGAAGAGTTTACCAGGCAGAAGGACGTCGCAGTTGAAAATCATTTGACTGTCAAGTTCGCAACCATGCTATGGAGCCCTTGCTGGGGATCAAAAACCACACGATGACCTGAAACTACTCACGTTCGAAAGCTTGGCAGCATCACCGTGACGGGCCGAGTGCGCCAAGAGACCCATCATCAGACCCTTAATCTTAATCTGACCAGCGGACGCCAACTCGTTTCATGGATCAAATACGGAATCGTACTGTAGTCACGGTGGTACATGATTAACTTGAAGTTAGTCTCGAACTGAAACAGCTGAGCTGCGAGTCTCCACGGTTGCTAGACCAATCAAAAGGGCTCTTCATCGCTTATCTTGAATAGCGAAGCTCCTCAAACCGCTATGCTATTCTCACGCGGGACTGGGAGGATTCCCCAATCAGACTATTCATAGATGGAGGAAAGGATAAGTTTTGGTTCAACAATAGGTTCTGTACTACACGTCGATGGATGATATTGATGATATACAAACAAAGCTTCAGAGTAAAACGCCTCTGTCCGCTCAAGGTTCGGGTCTCAAGATAGCTCCTTCTTGCCTGACAGTATCGAGGGTACCTTGGGAACCGAGGCGTAATCTTACACTCGAACGGGAGAGGCTTTCTACAGTGAACAAGCCAGTACTCAGGCCTGAAGTATGGGTAATAGGCGTCCAAAACCATCCCAGTATCCACGTGCGTCTCCGTGTTAATAGGCGCTTCCTGTCCATCGACCCGTTCGAAGATCGCAGCACATAGCGCCGTGGCTGTGAAAATGAAGAGCGAATCGTTGGCGAGGTATTTCCCCATGCGTGCGCGTCGCCCAAAACCAAATGTGCCGTGCCCATCCTCGTGTATTCCCGCAGGACCCAGAATAGCCTCGCCGTTCGCGTCAAAGTACCACTCAGGTCCGAAGTTCTTGGCGTCATCACATAAGACGTCGATCCGTGGTAGCAATGCCAGAGATTCGTAAGGATTGATGTTTCGGGATGAACATCCCGTTGTACCAGTCGTCTTCAAGTTCTGTTGTGGCGGAAGACCAAGGGGAAGAGCAGGAACTCCTTTGACTATTGCCTGTATGTATGCCAGCGAAGGTTCGGAGTGTCCGAGAACGTCGGGACGCGTGACCGCCCAACAACGGTGTCCAGCTCAGCTTGTGCACGCCTTCGTACCTCTCGATACGCAATCATTGCAAGCGTCCACCAAGACATTGTATTGGATGTCGTCTTTGCGCCAGCGGCACTGACAGAATGGGATTAGACGAGGTTCCATTGACAATGTGAGGGGAGACGGACTACAACGAGCCAGCGAGCCAAGCCATGTCATTTTGATTAGAAAGCTGGTTGCGATCAGGGGTCTTGATGGGCGTTGCACTGAAACTTGGTCGTTCAGAACCCATAGACTTGGTTTCCGCAGCTCAGTCCCGTTGCGACTAATTATATCTGTGACTAGGCATGCATCTCACTCCGACAATCATTCAACAGTCTCGAACATAGTATTGTATTGCTCGAAATGTTTCCTTCGTACTTCCACCTTGCGAATCTAACGCAATATCATAAGACCGGGCCAAAGAGACAGCTCATAGATATGAGAACGGACGTTTCGGGGATGTGCAACATCCAAGGCATCAGCTCAACAAGATACCCTCCTGGAGCAGCTGCAACGGACATGCGGTCGATGAAAGCACAGATGTCCTTCAAGTTGACGGTCTTATCATCTTCAGATTCTCGAGTCGGGTAATTGTATAGGATAGATAAGGTTGCGGAGGCAGCGGTGCGTTGGAGGTCTTCTCTAGAGCACCAGGATCCGCTAGATGCACAGAAGCAAGGAGAACACTTTTGAGAAGAATGGTGTGATAATTGCGAACTGCAGATTTTGTAAGCTCTTCGTGAGCAGCTCGTCAATTACGAGGTCAACTATAAACAAGACAAGGCAGTCGACCCTGATACGCAAAAGAGAAATGACAACTCACGCTTCCCCATGGCCTAAGGGATACAACCTTCCCTTCCGAAGGGAAGGTAGTAACAAGTCGCCCGTGGGTATTTCGTGAGTCATAATCAGGCGATGACAAGTAGAATAAATGTGTGAACGTTGATCGAGGATCTCTGCAGCACCTTGACGCCATGAATAATGAGAACGCCCGACCGAGAGCATTCATATCCCCTAGAGTACCGTGCACGTCAGGACCGCGTCGGTAGAAAGCGCACTGTATCATTGCGTGCAATCCTGCTCAAACAACCAGGCCTCGTTTCGTACTTCAAAGCCATTTCCGATGACGGGAAGACCCCTGACCGGGAGGAACACTCCGCCTAACGAGTAGGATAACTGCGAGACCCAGAACAGCCACATTAGCGTGGGTCGTCAGAAACACGCAGTCGGGCAAGAGACGGTGGGTCCGTGAGCACTAGCACGTACGAATCGTCCCTCCGATTTTAAATGCGAAACGTATGAATGCCAAAGTCGTGGTGTGCCTTTAGGCTGCTCCTATTATTTCACGCGGGGTAATGTCGAAGATTTGAGCATTAGCTTGGTGTGCTTTCTGCTGGGTGATGTAGTTCTGAATCACTTCGGCCCCCGTGTCTGGGATTGTGGCCTTCGGCGGTCCCACTTGCACCACATATACTGAGGTTTGGGCTATTCACGGTGGATGCCTCCAACGGGCTCATAATGAGGAACGGTAACCTGGTCTTAACCTCGTCACACCCATGCCTACACCTGAGCCATAAAGCGACCCTAAGAGCCCGTTGGAGGTGTTCACTGTAAAGAGCCTGAACCTTCCCATATACATGGTGCAAGTGGGACCATCAAAGGCCACAATCCCAACCGGTACGACATGCTCCGTGCGATCATAATGATACTGGACACGGGGGCTGGAGAAAAACTACATCGCCCGGCAGAAAGCACACCAGGCCGACACCCGAATCTTCGACATTACCCCGTGCGAAATAATAGGAGTGGGACGCACTACAACTTCGGCATTCGCACGTTTCACGTTGAAATTTGGAGGGCTCGTTACGTGTTTAGCCTATGTGTTGGACACAAGTCATTTCAGATACGACTTGTTGCTAGGTTGAGGGTGGTTGAAGAAATATGAGGCTTCACCGAGCTGGAAGGGCGATTCCTACGAGCTCACGGACACGGAGGGCGACGTACGCTTCAAGATCAAGCCGATAGTAATAAGAACGATGGTCCTGGGAACTCTGCCACGGCGCGGGATCCTCCATGAAGAAAAGAACCGCGGACAGAAATATTCCCTCTCATCGCATTGGAGCTAGTCACGGGAGGAACAACGTCCGATAACGAGTCTGTGTCTGTGGAAGCCTCTCGTTCATATAAGTCTCCAAGATCAACAAACCGGAAACGCGGATCGACTGCAACGACAGTCACTGCATAACAAAGGCTTTCCCCAATAAGTTAGGTAAAGGATAGGCAAGGTGGTCACGGGACCTCGTGTAGGGTTGTTGAACCCGCATATACGACACTGGTACGGTAGCGAGAGAGGGAAGAGGGGGTCATGTAGTAAGTGTAGAGCGAAGCATTGTTGCAGTAACACTGGCACACAGAAGACTGTAATAATTGGGTTTACTCGCTGAAGAACGGGGAAATGAGTCGCGTACTATCTTCTCCGAGTTGGTTCTCTGGATCTTCTAGGTTTTTAATACAGACCCTGGTTTCTTCCATCTACTCAAGCAGGCTGACAGCCGGGCCAAAAGCTTTTGGGTAGAAGATCTCCTTAAGCATCCGCAATAGAAGGTGCATGTAGGTTACCCAATACCTGCTGATTGCTGCTATCCGATCTGACAAGGATGCGAGCTCCTGATGACGAGAGTCGTGTGTTTAGATGTGTTTAGGTCACCTGGCGTGGCGCCTTCCGGGTCTCAGTCCAAGTGCTGTGAACCGCGCAGCCACAATCACACCCCGATCGGGAAACTCGCGCCAAACGAGTTGTCCTGGATTCACACCGATTCGACGGGACATCGTCGTCGCGCATTCACAGGACTTGTCCTGATTCACAGCTTTGGGCCCACCTGATTCACAGTTTTCCGTCGCCGTTTCACATTCTCGCTCACACTGTTTCGCGCGGGCGCCCGTCGACTTGTCCCGTCCCAAATCCAGTCCTTTCCTTTCCTGGTTTTCCTGCCCTGCCCCCCCACCATCCGCCCTCGAGCGTCCTGTCCTGTCCTGTCCCATCCCGTCCCGGCACGCCCCGCCCCACACACGCTCCCCGCCAACCCACCAACCCGAACCCCGTCGTTTGTAGGTGCGAAATATGTCCGGCGTCTGCCAATCACGCCCAGAAAAACTGACTATTTTCGGCGACATCAGCAGGAGTGGCATCCCAGCGAGAACGCCGCTTTCTAGGTGCGGATGCACCCAGCGCCTCTTGGGACCATTCCCCGCTAGGCTTCTCCTCGACAGGTTCTGTAACGTCCCAACGACGTTTGCGTTTTGTTTGCTGCATCAGGGGGTGTCTTGTCAAGGTCCGCTTCTCGTTCTCTTCGATGGCCCTGCGCACGCGTTGCTCCTCCCTTTCAAGCCTTTGCAGTCGCGTTGCTCCCTTATAACCCCCTTCTGCAGGTTGGCCATTGTCCCTGAGAGCGAAGGCATCGGCACTCTCATTCCCTCGCCTCTCATCGCCGTGGACATCGCTTCGCCCCCACTTCCGTCGATCGCCACGGCCCTCTCTTTCACCCTTCGGCTGTCTCCAGCCATCCTCAAGACGCCTTCAGAGGTCGCGCGGATTGTCACGCTCAGCGTTGGATTTGGAGGAAGGACTCGTATTGTCGTGCGTCACCGTCATTGTGTCCCAATTTCCTTCGTTCTCGTATGCCCTGCCTCCACTTCCATTCACTCAGATACCTGACACCGCCCCCCTCGTCCCCTACGCTACGCTCTCACTCTCTACTACCTGTCACCTCGTCATGAAAACCGTTAGATACTGATCGTTTGTATTCAACCTGACGTCCCGGGCTTGTTAACGAATCATCTGATTTCCCCTCTACCTTTCTGTGTGAGATCTCGGTTCGACTCGGCGACCCTTTACTCGGGCACCCCTACCCAGACCGCTCGTCGCGGCCGCCCCTCGACTTGTCCCGTCCCAAATCCGGTCCTTTCCGGACTCGAGCCCCCCGCCGCCCTCGACCGTCCTGTCCCATCCCGTGCATCGGCGTTGGACTCGAGCCCCCCTCCACCCTCAACCGTCCTGTCCCACGCCCTCGACCGTCCTGTCCCATCCTGGCACGCCCCGCCGATGCACGCCGGCTGGGGGTCACGCAACGGCTCGGATGGCTGCGAACCGCTCGGCGGCTTCGTTGGCTTTTACCCTCTGCCGCGTCTTCGAGCTCTGCGGCAGGGGGTGTCTTGTCGAGGTCCATCAGGTCGGCCGTCATCCCTAACAGCAAAGGCATCGGCACTCTCATTGGCTGTGCGGCTGAATCGACGATTATGGTAGTCGGATTGGCGTGCCGCGAAGGAAGATGGCATTGAGAGGAGGTCCACGGCGCCGGGCTGGCTCGACTCGGAGGACGAGTGAGCCTGTAACATCTCTTCGGGTTTTCTCACCAAGTACTATCATCATTGTCACGGCCGCCTGAGCGAGCGTAATGCTATGGGTGAAACGAATGGCATGTGTATGTCACACACGGAAAAATGGATGTATAGTAGTAAGTATTAGTAGCACAAGGCCGCGCTCGTAATCCGAATAATATAATAAGTAAAATAGATACAGCCTGAGCCACGCAGCACTGGACGTTCACTGGTACGCGGCAGAAGGTCCAGGTTGCGAACTGGTGCCCGTCGTGTCCGGCAGCCTTTTGTTTTTCGCGCCCTTCCTTGGCTGCAGAAACTTGTGGAATTTCGGCATCGACTGGTCGCCGCGCTGCGACTCAAAGTCTTGAAGCGCCTCGGAGGCAGTGCTGCCGTTGGCCAGTGCTTGCTCAACGCGTTTGACAAAGAACTGGAACTGCGACCATGTTTGTCGCACCTAGAAGGCAAATCAGTGCACGCCCACGCCCACACTGTCCCGGGTTGGGTGCAGACACTCACGGACGCGTTTTGGTGTGGCCGCCAGGACGGCAGGCGACCCTTCGAGGTCTGCCAATGCTTCTGCGAACCCCACTCCTCGTCGACCAACCGAAGAGGAGGCTTGCGGCCGACCCCTTCAATGAGGGTGCCTTCGTCCCAAGCTTGCCATAGAAGCCTGACGTTCGGATAGCTGCCAAGGCTCTCCGGTCGCCACGCTTTCCACAGGAGAGCTGGCTGCTTGATCATGGCAAAAACCGACGTCCAGTTGCAGTTCCGGGATGTGAACGTGGGGTACCGATCGACGGTCATGTCCATTGGGTCACAGAACGCCGCGGGCTCGGGCAGGACCATGTCGAAGGGGGTGTAAGGCGGAGATGGGCCGGGCAAGAGTCGCAGGGCCATGTGAGTCTTGCCGTCATGGACTATGGATACCGGGGTGAGGGTCTCAAAACCAGACAAACCAGACACGGTCGGAACCACGGCAGGGCCTGGAACGTGGGCCACCGGCACCTCAGTCACGGCGTGTGTTGACAGCCTCGCCACGCGGGCTGCTTCTGTCAGTCCCGAGGCTTGCGTGGTGGGTGGTGGCGGACGTGGACGTGGACGTGGAACCAGAATCGGCTGGTTTTCGAAGACTTGGGTCACCTGCACCGGAGACGCATGCAGTGAGCATGTGACCCCACACTGACATTGAAGAGCAGGGGGGGTTTTCGAAAGGGCTCTCGAATGTGTGACATTGGGTGTGCTCATGCGGAAACGTGGCAGCGGCATGGTGCCGGCGTCCATGGGCAGTCGCTCTTGCTGGCGAGATGGGGAGAATGGCTCCGAACGTCGTGTCAACACGTCGAGCTTCTCTGAATGCGACTGTAGTGTTGACTCGATACTGGAGTTGCGTCCTGCCAGCGCCACAAACGCACTCTGTGTGGCCGATTCTCGAAAGCTGGATCCGATTTCGTTCATGGCCCGGTTGCCAGCATCCTTGACTTCACGGGCATCGGGCCATTTGGTGAAGAATGCCGCCGCTTCTGTCGTCTGAAGCACCTTGAGCCTCTTGAGAAGGGCAGACTCTGGAAAGACACAGTGAATTGCGGCAGCACCCTTTTGGGGGCCGTGAACCACATGAGAATTGGGGTAGTAGGACAACGTGAGGCATGTACTTACCTGCCAAAAGAAAGGCCGAAGCTGCTGGAGCAGCTCCAGGAAGTTGATGGTCCCATAATTCACAGGCCCGGGATTGCTGGTCTTCACCCGTGCCAGTGCCTCCTCGGCAAATGGAAAAAGCTGAGCTTGCAGCGCTTGCGGTACATCTACCTCAACCCAAGGCACACGGTACTGCTCGCCGACATAGAATCCGGCCAACGCGGTGACAGCCTGGAAGATTGACCAGACCGTCGGCGTTGGTGATTTGCTGAGTCAGCCCGAGCGACCGTCATGACCGACTTGAAGCCACTTACCGTCTTCGGAATTTTGGACGCATAAACTTCCTGTAGTGTGTTGCCCGTCCAATGTCCAATTGCATTGACTGCATCAATTGTGACACTGTAAAATTCAGTTTATGTCCACACCAAGGTCCACACTCCGATCATTCAAGAGAGCTCACCCCATGTCTTCCATCAGACTTGGCACTGTACGGCGTGCCAGGTGGAGTTTCTTCTCTGAACGGATTGATGTATGCTCAAGGAACTTGCTGAACATCTTGCGCATTGCATCTCCGGTGGAAGGCTCGCCAACCTGCTTTCCAAAGATGACATTGATCTATCATGGGCAGGCATAATCAGATTATCAGAGATTGGGTCAACAGAGACAGAGTCAAATCAGACCTTTCGCCATGATGCAGCACATGACCAATCCCAGCCCGCAACTTTACTGACCAGGTCCTCCTGGTCAAATACATAATGCAAAAAGATGGCCAGCGCAACAATGGGGCAGCGCAGAGGGTCCCGATGGGGCAAAACGAAATTGTAATCCGGTTCCTGTTTCTGGCAAGGGATGAGCTCGGGAAAGGTCAGACAGGCTCAGAGGAGTGCTCACTCCAGGTTTGGCCGTCTTTGACTCGTGGTACAAAGAGAGCACACCAAAAAAACGGCTTCCACGGCCACTTCGCCGTCCATCTGCAGTTGTATAGTCAGGAATAAAGAGGTGGTATGGCTGAATGCAGGGCAAGCGAAGGTTGACTAGCTCATCACCACGGGTCAGCGTAGTACACTGCCAATTCCAACTGAAGTGGGCCTTGACAATCGAAGGCACTAGATCCGTGAATTGTTAGCTTGGTTATGACAGACAGCAGGAGACACTACTAGCTGACATTGGGGAAGCCTTGTGAGAATTGACCTGGTGATTTGTTCAAAGTGCTCGGGAAAAAGTTCGGAGTCGAGGATCGTGTTTTTGGTGATGTCGAAGTTCACGTCACTGGCGATTCGCTAAGTTCAGATCGGCGCGTGCACAAATGAGGAAGACATACTCGAGGCGCAGCCGCTGCGCTTGGACCATCAGCGCTTTGTAATAATCCATGGTTCGTGCGGTGAAAGCGGGTCGCATGTGCTCCAACGCCGGATTGTCGTCGATTTGGCGACGGCGAACACGACCAAGCATGGTCATGTGTTTCTTGAGCGAGCTCTGTACACAATCAGTCAGTCACAGCGGACACCGATGGCACGAAATCGCTCACCGGCGATAGCCGTTGATCATTGGCTTGCTCACAGCCTGATGTCGTGAGCAGGCTCCGGGTCGCTGCGTACTTCAGGTACTCGATGGTGTGATGGGCATCGACAACTATGTCGAGAATGGTGCCAGCCGCGAGTGCACCGGTGAGCCACCGCTAGGTCAACCCCACTTAGTAGTGCCAATATGCGAACGTCAGGAAATCGGGCTCTCACCTGCCAGAGCGACAGCACACTCTTTTCGGTTTGCTGACCGCTCTTCCGTCGGGAGTCAAGGATGAACCGATCGACCTAACGCGATGTCATCCCGCGGTCCGTCTGAGGTCAAATGCCGAGTGGCACACTTACCCATGCCTTCGCGCCTGGAGTCCCGCTGCCCGCTGCCGCCGACTGAGACGTCGCGGTGCCATTCGCACCTGGGTCGTCACCGTCGTTGGCCTCACCCACCATAGGGTCGTCTCCTCCGTCGTCGCCGTCGTCTTCGTCGAATTCACCAGAAAGGCCGCGGTCGAATGAGCTGCACAGCTCGTCAACATCATGCGTGACGGCACTTTCAAGTGCCGACTGAGAGTGGGAGCCGTCGGAGCCGCGAGAGCCGTGAGAGCTGCGCAAAATGGAGCTTGAGGTGTTTGCACTGGGTCGCCCGAATCAGTGTCGACATCGGTGCATGCGAATGGCACGCACCTGGCAGCGGGCACCTGCGATGCGTCGTACTCCTGCAGACGGCAGATGAGGTCAATTTTCTTACCACCTCGTGCGAGCGAGCGGCTCCTGCACAGTTCCTTCAACTGTGTCACCTTGAGGCCGGTGCTTCGCAAGTCGTCAAGAGGGTTTCAGCAAGCAGGAGAATCTGAGAAAATGAAAGCTTACTAATTCGGGCTTGAATTCGCGTTTTGCGATGGTGATTCGAACGTCACAGGTAAATGGGGCATCCGTGAGTCTGGAGGGTCCGAGTTGATGAAGGGGATCGGCAAACGGATCAGAGGCATGGCATGCAAACGGTGCGAATACGCACTGCGACATCGCCTGCCGCTCCCTTGGCCGTTCCGAATGGGGCCAATCCCACCGACTGCGACATGGCTCGCCCTCAGTAATGTATATATATATATAGTAACGCAAGGTGGACTTACCGCCGTTCGACGGAGAGCGTGCTCGTGTTCGCTCGGTGGAGTCCGGAGGCGATGAGCTCGACCACAATCGCCAATGTTGTTCGTGGTCTTGTGAGTCTTGTGAGAGTGCTTCCGATCCCGGCAGGAGCTCTGGGTCAATGTTTGCATTATCAACGGGTGGAGACACCATGCCGTTGAGGGTGGTAAGGTAATTAGTCGAGGAGAGAGTAGGCGGACTCCCTGGGCGAGGGACACGCGCGGAGAAGTCGGGGGGGGCCCCTCTGCGAGGCAATTGTGGTGGGTGGCCCCGCCTACCCGAAAAGGACATGTGGCCCGAAAAGGACATGTCGCGCGTTTTCCTGGGGGGCAAGCCAACTCACAGTCGGACCGTGAACCACTTAGGAGGTTCACACGCCGCAAGTGTGATTCCCCTTTTGGGACTTCTCTTAGGGTTTGGGTTTTTAGATCCCACTCCGCCAGCACCGGCCCGGGCGGCTGGTATTTCGCATGTAGTAGTTCCTTACTTTCCCAGTGCTCGCACGGCTTTTACCTTGGCTCACTTGTGCTGTGTGATTGACTGACTCTTGGCTTTCCTAACTACTATCAGGAACTTAGTCTTGAACCTTGAACTTGGTTCAACTGTTCTCTGGCATATAACCTTATGTGGGCAGGTCCACACAAATCTTATCTTTCGACAACGGAAGAACTCAATAAGGTTCCCTTGTTTGCATCCCAAAGCACTTTTCCAATTTGCCACTGCACTCATGCGCGGCCTTGGTGACCCCCTCTGATCGTGGGTCTATAGTTATCGTGGTGGCAATCCCTCTTTCTCATATGGTCGAGTTCGAGGGCGTAGAAAGCAATATCGTTTGCTTTCAAATTTGACGCGTAGACGGATAACTAAACATAGAAATCACTCAGCACGAGAACCGAACTTAGGGACAATCACATCCACCCCCCCAAAAAAAGACTGGCTCCTTCGACTTTGGCTGCCAACAATACCCGCGAGCTGGAAATGTCTTTCCAATCCCAATCGAAGTGTCGACATCTGGCAATCGATCAGACAATGTCACTCACGTCCGAGTGTAGTCTTGTACCAAGTATGGCACTCTGATTTGAATTTGGCATGGCCCGCATCTTCTCCCTTCACAGTCCGTTCGCGAGGATCACCCCATAAATAGCGCTACTGCCAAGACAAAATCATGGTCATCTACCGTGCCGACCGGGTGCTGGTTATGTTTCTCTCCGCGTAACTTACTATCGTTGCTTCCGACGCTCGTTGCGTAACTTACAACCTGGCTTCCAGACCTTCGACGTGGATGCCACGTCCAGTACAGCTGACGTCACCCAACTACAGCAGCCTCATTATGGCATCTCAGCGGGCTGAATATGCCCGGCCACTAGTACTTGCACGTCTACAACAAACCTATGTCACAGTGGTGGCAGAGAGGAGCATAGCCCACCATCACAAAATAAGACACCAAGGCAAAAACCTAAAGTCTTATCGCCCTTCCCTCTCCCCTAACTTCGTCTTGGCTCTGACCGCGGTGATAGCTACGTCGACGATAGGCACGTACCATGGCACTGGCCCATCACTACCGCAGTAGGTTTCCATCTGGTTTTGCTACCGAGCTGCGAGTTCGTCGCCCCACGGCCCACGGCCACTGGGCTCCTCGGGCCTCCCTCTCGCCCAATCGATGGCTCGCTCCACATATGTCGATTGCCGGGGATCTTCGCCCTCACTTTCCACCCCTCGGCTGGGGCTGTTCAGATTAAGCGCCGCGCAGTGGCTTGGCTGGTCCTGGCTGGCCAGGTTCGGCGGAGCCGCAGTGCGCGCTTGGAAGGGGCCACTATCTATTACCAGGAGTTCTCCGACAAAGTCCCGAGGTTTGTTTCTGTAGTAGTAAACCTGATACTTTATAATACAGTAATAGAATCACGAGGCGTCCTCAATGCTCGCAAATGGGACGGACCCGCTATTTGTGGTGTGGAAATGGAACTTTGAGAAAGCGGCGCCAGACATGGACGGAGTTCATCTGCGGTTCGATTCAACCTTCCGATCCTCTCTCGCAACCTGAACTGTAACCGCCTGTCACGACACAGACCCGGTTCTCGTAGTCAGAGGTTGTATAACCACAACCGCTATTACCGTGTTACTGTACTTCAGTCTTCCACACAATGCCAGCGCCTAGTGCGAGAGAAGCAGGCCAGCCGCCAGCCAAAATGGGATTCAAGTGATTATTACTGAAATCAATTGTTCGCCCTACTTGTATAACTGAAATGTCACCTGCCGGATATTAAATACTACACCAACGCCTCTGCCGTAGCCACGCTGGAATCCCACACTCACGAGGACCGCATCTGTGTCACATGCAGTATATAAACGCCAAGGCTCCACCATGACCGCTCTGCCGTCATGGGACTCATGGCGCAACGCCCGAAAATACCAGTCCCCAGAACTAAGATGAAGAACTCGAACCGGTCGCCGCTTCCGCACTCCTGGCGAGGAACAACTCATTCAGTAACTTGAACTTGAAAGCAAGCGACGACTGAGCGGAGCTTTTGTTGATTGCGACTGGTTCGGGAAGGATGACGTCAGTAGTCGAGATGATAGATGACGACGCACATACAGTACGCCAGCGACTTTGGCAATAAGAAATGCGGCAATCAACACAACATAGGTGGTACGATCGAGTATAATAATTAGGGACCATTGTCGCACGCAATACACGCCACTACGTAAATAATTCTTCTTGGTACAAAGGTCGGCGCGCCGCCTATTTCCGCACCCGCCCTATCACCGCATCTGGGGCATACCGCGGAATGACTTTGGGGTCATGCAGCATGTTGAATTCTTCCGTCGCATCGCGGCCCGCATAGAGCAAAATCGCCTTCTCGCCTCCCGGGTGATCTGGGAGGAACTTAGTCACATCGAGCACCTGCCCATCAACGACGACCCAAATGTCGTCCTTTTTGTTGTGCTTTGCAACCTCGTCGATTGTGTATGATCCACTAGCGCTTGGTGGTGACGCTGCCGCGCCTGAGCTCGCCTTCGCCGTCTCGGGTTCCGCGCCGAGTTGTGCTGCGACGCCAGCGACGCGTGCTGCGGCCCGTGAGCTCACATCACCGATGTTCTGCAAAAGGTATGCAGCAGCGGCATCACCCGCCACGCGGCCGAAGACAACGCAGCCAAGCAATGAAGAACCGCCGAGCCGATTCGCGCCATGCACACCACCAGCAACCTCACCAGCAGCGAACAGGCCAGGAAGAGGTGCTCCACCGTCCGCAAGTACACGGCCCTCTGGGTCGATCTCGAGACCGCCCATGGTGTAGTGTAGTACAGGAGTCATGACGGCGACGTTGAACGTGTCGTTGAGCGTCCAATTATCATCTGAGAAGAACTTCACCACGCAACAGTTAGCATGGCGCGTGAGTGAAGAGATAAAAGGTCGCACTTTCTTCGCGAACTTGTCCTTCTTGGTCTTTGCTGCTAAGTTGTAGTCATCAAAAGTCTTCTTGAGGACCGCAGGGGGTAAGCCGAACTCCTTGGCGAGTGCGTCTCCGGAGTCAAACTTCTTCATGAGTCCACGGCCGACATAGTGCTTGCAGTGCCACTCGATCTCCTTGCTTGACTTGCCGTTGAGAATAAGCCGGATCGGATATTTGCCATTCTCCCACATCTTGCCAGTGACAAAGTCGCGGTGCTGAAGCTCATCGACGAAGCGTTGACCCTCGTTGTCGAGTAGGAGACCACCAACACCACGAAGTGCCTCAGCGGCAAGGAACTTGACCTTGGCATTGGGCTCCTTGGGGTCTACGAGACCGGTTGGGTGCACTTGTACCTTCTCCATGTCAACGGCACTCGCGCCAGCAGAGATGGCGATTTTGTGGCCGTCTCCAGTTGAGTGCTCGCCATTGGTTGTCGGAAGGTCCCAGAGCTCGGGGCGGTACTTCCTCAATAATGAATCATCTGTGAAGTCGGCAGCGTATCCACCTGTAGCAAGGATGACGGGGCCAAATGCGGAGGAAGTTTTGCCATTCTGAATGTATTCAACACCGGTGACAGTGCCCGACTGGTCCTTGATGAGTTTGGTTACGCGGGTCTTTTTGAGGATCTTAACACGGTCGGGAATGGACACTGAGAGGTCCTCGAGACGCTCAAGCTGAGCATAGGTGATGACCATGCCAGGGAATTGAGCACCACCACGGTGGGTGCGGGGCTGAGAGTGTCCGCCTAGTCGGGATACCTTGGAGAGGTCGAGGGCAAATTTGTCCTGAAGCCAGTTTACGGCGTCGCCTGAGCGGCCAGTGAGAACACGTATGAGGTCATCACGGGCGAGGTCCCGAGCCTAAGGCAGTTAGAGAGTTGTCAACAGCCTACGAATGATACTCACAGAACGCTTGGTGTCTTCAAAGAAAATCTTTGCAGAGTCTGTGATTCCGTGGTCATGCTGAGTTTGAGTGCCAGCGCCGTTGATACCAGACGTTGCTTTGGTGGAGTTACCACCCATGAAACTATGATAGGAGAGGTGATAAGGAAAAAAAGAAAAAATAAATAACAGGTCGGATGGAAACACACCCTTGCTTGTCGATGAGGAGGACATTGGCACCGCGCTCAAGAAGAGTATGAGCTGCAGAAAGGCCAGCAAGACCGCCGCCAACTACTATGACTTGGGCCATTTGAAAAAAGGGGAATGAAGGTGTTGGGAGGTTATGGTTGGGATACGAAAGCAAGAACGGAGAGGCGGGGACTTTAAATGCAGACGGAGCTAAGTACCGGCACGGGATTGGGAGTGGGGGACATGTGATAACCCCACACTAGTCCCCTCTCCTCGGATACTCAGCTCGCCGCCGGTCGAGGCTTATGTTCCGAGTCTTGTCGGTGTTTGCTACTTAGTACTGTACAGTAAGACCAATCAAGTGTGGTCAATTAAATACCGCCGGCTGGCCTTCGAACATCATAATCCTTGTGCAGTATCTGCGCCAGAGAAAGGAGCAGCCGACACTTTGTATGCACGTGTATACGATTGAGAACTCGAGCACCATCCACCCGTTTTCACTTACACTTGCTACCATCTCACCACGATGGACCCGGCATCTGAAACTCTTAACGAGAATGCCACTCTCCTCCCGCACTCAAACGGCAACTTGATCACCGCGGCACGACCCAACGGCCGTCGTGACCGCATCCTCCCCCGTGCTGGGCTCGTTCTCGTCCTTCTCATTGCCCTCCCTCTCTTCCTCTTCACCAAACACCCGAGTTCGTGGATCGGCGGCGGGCTCCCGCCCGACCCGCTTAAGGCCGCAGACATAATCCTCAGCGGGGCGCCCATTATCGTATGTCCCGCACTCTTCCGCACTGTCCCACCCTGTTCTAATAGTGACCCTCTCTCCCTGCCTTCCTGGGCGGCTAACGGACTTTTCGTACCGGTGGTTATGACGGCAGGACGGGCACATCGATTTGCCGTGGCTTGTGCGCTCTGCGTATGGAAACAACGCCACTGCGGTTGACCTGAACAAGCCCATACTCGGGCATGTCGATATCCCTCGTCTACGCACGGGACGTGTGGGTGGATTCTTCTGGTACGTTTCTCTCCGTCACGCATACCCCCATGGCGTTTCCACCAACTAAGCCTCATCGTTCGTATACAGGTCCGTATACACCCCATGCCCGAGTGGTATCGGTGAAGACCCAGGAAAGGACTTTCTCGAGCCGACATCGAGTGTGCGGTACGTACTCGTGGGCGCCCCCACATTTTGCAGAATCTATGCGCGAAAAGTACTGATCGCGCGCAGCGACACGCTAGAGCAGATCGACATATCCCATCAGCTGATCTACAAGCACTCGGATGTACGTATTGGCCGCACTCTCAGTTCATAATGACTTGTCGTACTTAATTTCCCGGAACTATTAACGGTACATACAGACGTTTGAATTTGCGCTCACCCCACGCGACGTCATCAGCGCAGTGAGGCGTGGCAAGATCTCCGCGCTCATTGGAATAGAAGGGTCTGTCTCGTTCGCTCACTTCTCGACGTCCTTCCTGTGACCGCATACAGGGGTCACCAGCTTGGAAACTCTCTCGGCGCGTTGCGCCAGTTCGCCGCGCTCGGCGTGCGCTACGTCACGCTCACCCACACGTGCCACAACGTCTTTGCTGACTCGTCCGGGCTCTTTGACGGTATCGAGCCGCTACACCATGGGCTCAGGTGCGCATTTCTTCCCGCTGCATCTCAACCCAACTGAACCGCTGAAACGTTCGCACAGCCCATTCGGCGAGACCCTCGTGAGGGAGCTCAATCGTCTCGGCGTCCTCGTCGACCTCTCGCATACATCGGACGACACTGCGCTCGCCGCGCTCAAAATATCGCGCGCGCCCGTGATATGGAGCCACTCTTCCGCCCGCGCGCTGCGCGATATCCCCCGAAACGTGCCGGACGAGGTGCTCCGGCATGTCGGGACCGGCCCGGGGCAGCTCGACGGGGTCGTGATGGTACGCGTGCATCCGCCATAGAGTGCGTGCACTGACGTTTGGAGGCAGGTGAACTTTCATCCCGGATTCGTGTCTGCAGACCCGGACCGTGCGGACGTCAAGGCCGTCGCCGACCATGTTGACCATATCGCGAGCGTGACCGGCCGCGCCCAGTACGTCTCCCCTTCTTCCCATCGCACCTTCCCTGTTCTCCCGCCTCCTTTCCTTTAATAACACGCGCTGATGTGCTGGCAGCGTTGGCATCGGGAGCGATTATGATGGCATCGACCGCTGCCCAACCGGGCTCGAAGACGTCTCGACTTACCCCGTACTCGTGCGTTCATAGCACGATCCCGTCATCGCCTCTCTGACACCGAAACTTTGTAGGTTGCGGAATTATACAGCCGCGGATGGTCTGCGGACGAACTGCGCGGCTTTACCGGGGGTAATTTCCTTCGTGTATTCGCCGGTGCGGAGGACGTGGCGCGCGAGATGGCGCGCGAGGGCGTCGCGCCAGCACAAGACCTATACGAGAAGCGCACGGATATACCGAAGAAGCACTAAGGCTCTAAGCTCCTGTCTGTACTTAAAAGAAGACCAAGTTATGTTTTCCCTGCAATGTATGCTGTTGAGAGTGTATGTCGTTCAAGTTATAGAGTGGGCTGATAGCTTGACGAGTAGAAACGAAAACTTCCGGCTGATTGTTCATCTTTTGTGGTGGATCAGAACCAACAAGCGCAAGTCTGTCCGGCGACCTAGAGGCAGCAAGCCGTTTTCGTCCCTTGGAGCTCTTCCTGGAAGTCAACAACACAGCGCACGGTTCAATGTCTTGGAGTTGGTTAGTGCGTTGGCGGGCTTGTCAGCGCCTTTCTTCCGCTTGTTCGGAAAGTGGGGGTGGTGAGTACTGGTACGACGTTTGGGGGCTCACACACACTCTCCAGTTCCCGTTTTTCCCTACCTGGCCCTCAGGTCCGGGTCCAGATAGTCTTTGTGGAAGAGAAAACAACCGATGGGGCAGCGCATGAGCGGTGGTCGGATGTCACGTGAGGTGAGGTAAGGCCACGGAAACCGCTCTCTCCGGCGTCCCGCTCCCGCCGCTAAACCCCAGCCGCGTCGCGCGCACGCGGGCTAGCCCGTGTTGGTGGAAGGTTTCCGGCTCTATTTATTATAATTGATCTGCATCTACGTCGTGGTCTTCATGACAAAGAAATCTCATCAGTATTACTGTCCAGGAAACGTCTTGTCAGTGCCAATCGGTACTACACTACAGTGCATCGCCATCAACTACCGCCTATTCGCTCTGGATAATTCCTAGTTCGTGCGGCACGCGGGCTATTCCTGAAGCCATCCCAGAGTGTCTGGCGCTATCTTTTTCAGTTAGCCCGCACCGCTAGGTCATGCGGAGTCAGGAAGTACGCGCAGCAGGCGCTGGAAGTCAGGCGTCCCAACACCTGTGACCTACAGGATCGACAGTCAGCCATCGTCGAAAGTGAACCTTGGTGGGACTGACAGGATCCCATCCCTCAATGGCGGAGAATCCATCGGTGCCGCAGCCCGGGTTCGAGCCCTCTATGATGTCAGTGAGGCCACTCTTACCGGTACCGTACAGCCAGGGGTTAAGGAAGCCGAGGGGGGCCCTGCCTTGCGAGAATAGGTAATCATTCAGCAGTGATATTATGCTTGCCACGACCTATATGTACATTGGTGGTCAGCCGAATGTACGACCCAGAGAAGAGGGAGAAGAGAGGACAGAGAGACGCACAGGCGTGGAGGCACTTGTGCCCTCCCCGAGATGGTCCACGCCCTTGAAGAAGACCGGGTATCCCAGAGCCTGGGCGGAGATGTCGGGAATTCCCCGGCTCGTAGCGCTGCACCAATTGCGAAGTAAGTAGGGGTCAGATCAGGTCACGGAAGGGAATGCACTTGTATTGGCCTTGATACTGGTTGCCAAGGTGCTGGAGGAATGTGGTCACGGCCTGTTCCTGGTAGTCGGGACGTTTAAAGTGGTCCGAGAAGCCTCCTCCGGAGAGGCTTGCCGCGACCTCTGGTTCGAGACTCGTCGTTCCACCGACGGCTGTGACATAGGGACCTGCGAAAGTACAAGGTGTGGTGAGTGACTCACCCTGTACTTCTCCCGAGGTGAGAAAGAATGCCACACGTACAGGTTGCGGGGAAGTTCGTGTAGAACCGGACGGAGCCGTCATTGGTCACGCAGTCCCCTTTGCCGACGCCGTCGTCCCCAGTCGCGATGAGCACGCTGACGCCACGTGCGCCGAGCATACTAAACTGGGCGCATACGTACGTTGCATATTCCTCCGGAATCTTCCTCTCATCCATGATGTACGATATGCTGATCGTCCGCGGGATATTATCCTCCATGAGGATGTAGCCGAGCCAGGATACAAACCAATCGGTCGTGCCCGCCGGCCCGCGGCCAGTACTGTAGAAGATTACCGGGGTCGGATACGTCATGGACACAGTATACTGGGTGTCGACGTTCGACTCGGCCGCGGGGTTGGTTGGGTCGTATCCCCCGCCATTGACCTGTACGACGGTGATTGCTGCATCAGTCGCGTCAGAGCGGTATTCGGACAAGAACATCGCCAGGTCCTCTGGGCTCGGGTAATCATTTATAATTCCCACAATCCCGAGCGCATTCCGGTCCGTAGCAGCGGGCGTATATTCGGCCGTCTTGTACAGCGAGCGCAGAAACGATGGCGTGGTGTCATCATCATCATCGTCGTAGCGGCTCAACAGCACAGTCACAGGCTCTCCTGATACCGGCTTCTTCAACCCAGCTGTCGCCCCGCCGGACCGCTTGCGCGGTGACTGCCGCGGGGTGGAAAAGAACGTCGTCGGCGCTACAGTCTGCACGAGCCCGTGCAGTGCAGCAGGAAGCGCGTAGCCAACCGTGCGCACGACGGTCTCATTTGTCTCGACATGCCTGTACAGCTGATATGATGCGCCGAGGAGTGCGTTGGCCTGGATTATGGATACCCCACTGAGAGTCAGCGTGGTGCCGCCGTGTGTCATCGAGACGGACGAGGAGGGCACGCCGTGGTATTCGAGCCAGGAATTGACGAACTCGAGGGTTCCTGGGGGCGGAGAGACAAGCTCCGCCATCTGCTCCTTGGATAAGTAGGCGCCATATCTGCATTAGAGCAGCAACACTCGTGAGTACATGCATGAAGGAAGGAGTGGCGGAGTAGACGTGCCTTGGATGGTTCGGGTCGCTGACCTGGTATAGCGTGTCAATCAAAGCGTTCTCGCGGTGGGCCTTGAGTGCAACGTAGAGGTCGATGGTGGTGCCGCTTAGTGGATTGCCAAGGCTCTCCCAGTTCTCCGGGACGGCATTCCAAGAGTGCTTGATACGCATATCGTCCCAACGTGGTGAGAAGGGCGTCGCTAGGCTGCCAAGGAGAATAGCAGCAAGGACGGAAATCACAGAGATCAGATGGTAGCGCATTACTACGGGGTCACCGAGGGTGTCTCGGCAATACACTGACAGTAGGTTCGTGAGGATGCCGGAAATGTGAGGGCTTTTATGGTGCATTTCTACATCATTATGGGGACTCTTTTTTTTTACATTTATATTCCGGTTCGTAGGCCGTAGGCCCAGACCGGACGCAGCGTGAACAAGCTACACTAAGGGGGGGTCGTAACGCTAACCTTGCTTTTCTATTCGTTGGTTTCAAGGTCGGTTTTGTTCATTTAGGTTAAAGTAGTGAAGTTGTCCGAGTCGTCGTTTGCATCTGTTGGTGTCATCTAGACCGGTGACCACTCGCTTCATGGGGGTGCCGGCTGCGCCAAGGACAAAGCAGATCTAGAAATGTCAACCACGAATAACTCAGGACCACGTCTTAGCTGCTGATTTTGGCATACAGCAGGTGGTATAGAGGTTGAACAAACTTCGCCATTGCAACCCGAGGAGAGAGTTCCCGCGGGCACCTGCGGGTACGGGTTTTAGAAGGGTGTTGGATAGCTACTGTGACCCGCACCTGACAAACCCGCACTTGCTACTCGTTCGTAGGAAAACGTGGCTGATGCGCGATGCAGGGATAGCCTTTCCATTCGCATGCGTGCCATTAGTTGATTCGAGTTCAATGACAAAAGGCCTGTGGGATGGTATGCAACAGGGCACAGAACGACGAATGGACGCGGGGACGCCTTGATCTTGTGAAAGTACAGCGGTTTGCATAACACCTGGCCCCTGACGACCACCTTACACATACAGGCGGGGTTTCAATGGGACCATGCCGAATTTCTTTCCCACCAAAATTAATCGTAGTAATTAATAAATGAATTTATATAATCTGCTTATTGGTTGCGAAATCTTTTTGTGAATTAATTTAATCATGTGGAGCGCATGACTAATTCCCTACCCATACCCCTCAACCGGGGTATGGCGGGTTTTGTGGCCTTGTGGATGCGGGTTATTTATTGACATATTTGTACTAAACTAAACTAGCTAATAGGGATGCCGCGGTCCAGTGCGGTCTGGTTCGGAGACCCTTTTTTTCGAACCCGGAACCGGACCCAGGTCCAGTTCAGGCTCTCAGGCCAAACCCTGAACCTCTGAGAGGTCTGGTCTAGTTCGGGTCTGGTTCGAGGCTCAGAGGGGGCCGAACCCCAAACTGCACCCTGAACGCAAACAAAAAATCTAAAAAATCTCTAAAAATCTAAAAAGATTTACATGAGTCCTACAGCTACTCTACCCGCACCCGCACCCATGTGAAACCCATCCCCGTGCTCACAGTCATGGGTACTTGTTCCACCGTGAGGCCCTCCTTTCCCCCTCCCTCCTCCACTTCGCAGCCCTGAGCGATACTCCATTCCGATCTTAGCAACCAAGCCAGCCGTGGGAGTGAGGCCGACCTTGTTCTTGCATGTGCGTGTGGTCTGCTCGGTTTGGAGCTTGGTTGTGGTCTGCTCGGGCTACAGAAAGCGACGTGAGTTAGAGTTGGGTTGCAGCGAGTCCACGTCGGCTTACTTTGTTCGATGTAGGCCTTTCATCCTCCTTCCACGTCGTGTCACTGAGTTGCTCGTGGTCGGGTGGTCGCCACATTGTCGTCATAGTCGTAGTCATCGCCACTGTTGTCGCGTCGCGATCGCAGTCGTCTGGGTGGTCATAGTCGTGGTCGGGTCGTCGCCGCTTCGTTGCACCGGTCATCTTCGTCCTTGCCTTTGCTGCCCCACATTGACATGGCCGTCGTCGTCGTCGTCGTCACCTCAGAGTTGTCGTGGTCACAACGAAGTGGTTGTCACGGTTTGTCGTCGCGTTGCCATTACAACCACGACGGGCCATCGTCACTGCCTGTGTTCTCCCCCTCCTCATTGTTACTGAATCGACCAAAGCCACTGACTCGACACTGAGTTACCAGTGATGGACGACGGTTTAGTGACATGTGTTGAAACTGGGGTATTCGGTGCGGAAGACGAGGTGGGAGTAGACGAGGTAGACGAACTGGTCATGGACGAAGAGTTCATTGAAGTAGTACTTGATGTGGACGAACTGGATCAGTAGGGTGAGGTCAGCACCCCATAAAATTATTAAGGTTGAAGCAAATCTCTCACCGAAGAGCCCGAAATTGAGGACGAAGACAATAAACTAGAGGTGATTAAATTAGAGTCCGAGGAAACTTGTGGCGAGGGTGTTGACGAGGGGGAGGGACTTGGAGATGGTGTGAAGGAAGTACTCCCGACATAATATGCGGCCGAGTCGGGACCATCACAGTTGGGATCGCTTGTGGCCGAGGCATCATCGTCATCACACGTTCCACAACAGTGAGGAGACGGCGAGCACGACGGCACCAAAGAAGGTGCCTGACTGTCACGGCGCAGCCGGGACGGAGCCTATACGAAGAACCAAAGTACGTGCAAGATGACCCGCGATGGGACAGAGAAGTCCGTGGAGCCACAGCAGTGCTCGAACGCCTGCTAGAGAGCTGGGAGCAAGCACCACGCGCAGAAGATCACGTGCGAGTGGGACGCGCGGTGAGCACACGTGACCCTTACCCGCCATCACGTGACTATCAGGAGGCGTGGGATTAGGTCCGAGTTATTGGCCGTCACGTGACCCCGGCACGTGACCTGCCTCGAACGGTCCGGAAGAGCCTAGATGAGCTTGTGCCTAGGCTGAGGCTAGAATGTGAGTCCGGATGAGCTTGAGCCTGGACGCGGTCTGGATCGATGATGCATGGTGTGTTATCTCTGACTCATACCAAGAGGGCCTTATGCCATTGGTGGACTTCGATGTGGATGACTGATGCGAATCGAGGGCCTTGTGCCATTGGATAGGTGTATTAGGGTTTCGGATTTGGGCTGAGCTTGAAAGCTCCCCCTTGTAGTATAAGTAGAAGGCTTTGGACGCGTTATAGCCCTTAGCTTTGATATCTTGTGTAATACCTTCCCCTTCGCCGGAGTTGGTCTTAGGGCACAGAGTGTATAAAGCTTGATCCCTCATTGTCTCGTCCCTTCCTTTGTCCTCTTTGCTAGTGTGCTGGAGTTATTGCCACTACGCGTTCCGCTATAAGTCGTGCTTAGTCATCGCCGACTTCTTGATCTTATCATTATCGACGTTATCTTGGTCCTTGTGCACGATACGCCACTCGGACGCAGCGAACTGGCAACGGTCACGTGATTGACGGCAGACGTCCGGAAGGAACGTAACACTGACGTAGCCCGTCGTCTTCACCTCTGCGTGGAGGTGTAGCCTCCGGTGCTGTGTGGATCGTGACTTGCTATAGCCTGAGCGGGGGAGGTAAACTAAAGAGCGGTGTAGTGGTAAGTCAACTTGAAAATTCAAAAAGAAAAAAACAGTTCATGCCAGTGGTGTTGATTGGTGTGGGCTCTGTTATAGTCTGTTAGGACAAGTCCGTGCATTTCGAACAATATACCCAAACAAATACAAATCAGGATAAACAAGGAATCAGGCAGAACCATGATGGAGACTTGATATGACAACGACGTTCTGTGATACTGATATACCAACGACCGAATGTGTGTACTGAAATAACTGACTATTGAAGCTTGTTTTCCTACAGAAAGGGACATTTGTTTGTAGGAACACCCTCAGCCCTTTGGCGTCCTCAAAATCAGCCATGTGGTGGCAGGGGCCGACCGTGCTGCCCTTCAACCTCTCGCTGCTCTGCAAAATACTGGCTTTGTCACGTGCCACCTCGCTTCCGAACGCACCTTCTTGGCATACGTCCGTACAAGTCTCTCATTTGCATCCACTGATGTGGGTGCATCTCCTACCAGTTTTAGGTGCCGTCGCATTTGAGCTCGATACACGCTCAGCACTGACAGCGTGAGCACAATGTGAACGGTTCTCTGAGCAACCGCGTTGGGAGCCACTCTGATCGAGCTCGGCACCGCTGTGCTCAGCTTGGGTGAGCGGATCGTTCTTCACTACTCCGATTTCTGGAACTGCGCATAGTTGCTCACGATGTCGTGGGTGGTTGTTCTTCCCCATGCGTACACAGGTACAATGCGATACTTTGTTGTCCAGTGCACGGTTCCCCAGGGGTTCTTCCCTACCGCTCGCCTGAGCGTATTCGTCCAGGCGGTTTCTGTGGCACTCATCAGAGTAGTATTCGGCATCCTCGTCACGGTGCACTGAGACAATGATGGGATAGCGCAGTGATTTTGCATATGTGTGGGCTCTCACACTGTAGAGCCGAGAGTTCGCCTCGCCCCTTGCTAAGTCATCCCTTCAGGCAAACTTAGCTCGGTACTGCGCTTGCGAGGATCCCTTTCTCCTGCCCTGCACTACCCCTCCGCACCCTGTGCCCCACAAAAACGAGTACCGTGCGCCAACGCAGGCTGCAGGCAATGCGGCAATGGCGATGGCCTAATGGTGAGTCGGAGGCGGTGATGTCAAAGCGATAACGGCAACGTGACATCGTGACGACAGTGGGGTGGTGTCACAACGGTGATGCGGTGACAGCAGCAACGATGACGGGGATGACTGTGCAGTGACAACAACGATGATGGGACGACCGTACGGCAACAGCAAAGACGATGGGGACGGCCATACAGCAATGACGATAACGGTATGGTGCTGCGCGGCTATAGCAATGATGATGACAAAGGGATGGGGTGGGCAGCAGGGACAGTGGCCTTGGCAGATGGGGTAGTTCAGTAGTACTAGCTACCTGTAGATATTTCATCTCGTACAAAAAATATACACTTTCAGACTGTATTAGTGAATGCACAGCCAAGGGTTCGAGGTGCGGTCCGGTCCAGACCGGGTTCACAAGACCTTGGTCAATGGCGAACCCCGAACCAGACCTTCTAGTCGGGTGGTGAACCGGACCCGAACCTGAACCAGACCTCAGGTGCGGTCTGGTGCGGTTCGGGTCCGAACCCCAATCCAGACCGGACCGTGGCATCCCTACTAGCTAAGACTACTACCCATATGAAAAGGCCCGCCGCTTGCCGTCTGAGTCGTCGTGTCAGTAGTGTCGTGGTCACCAGTCGTTGTGTTGTGTTGTCGTTATCGTGGTATTCCGAGTCCGAGTCGCGTTGTTGTCACTGCAGTTGTTGTTACGGGCATTGAGGAGCTGTCGTCGTGGTTGTCGTTGGTTGTCATGGTTGTTGAGTCTGACATTTTCGTGGTTGTCGTTGTCATGGGTGTTGGTTGTAGTTGTCGTAGGTCGTTGTCGTTCGGATATAGCCATGAATGAATCCGCAAATCCTCAGCAAACATAACTGGAAATCACCAAGCAGTGTAGGAAAGGTGGCTTGAGGGAACCATGACCAAGACCATGACTGTAACCGACTCCATCCAAGTCTATCGACGCAGCTGGCTTGCGCAGGGTTTGCCTGTACACCAATCACTTGCCACCTCCGGGTTCCGTAGCTGCCTACCACTACCAGCCGTAGTCACGGTCGTGATGACAATGGCGGTGACGGCGGTGCATGCGCATCAGGAAAACCTCAAAGTGCTTAGCTGCCTTAATTGGCCTGTCAAGGCACCTCAGACTGTTAAGGTGAAACAGTGACTTAATTTGCACTTAGAAATATTGTCTTAAGGCAAGATTAAGGACACATGTGATATAGATAAAAAAACTTCAAATTGAGTGTGGTGAGATGGGTGAGGATTGAGAAGGGGAAAACAAGGGTGGATAAGGGAAACATGGGAACTTGAAGGGGTAGATGAGGATGGGCATGCCAGGGGGGATATTGGGAAGGGAAAGAAAGGGATTGGGGTACATGAGGAAGGGTGTATGAGGGGATATTGGGGGAATATAGGGATGGAGGAGGGGGGCATGGGGAAAGGGAATATGAGTGTGGGGGAGGGGGACATGGGGATGGGGGGGGGAAACATTGGGAAGGGGAATATGGGGAGAGGGGGACATGGAAAAGGGGAATATGAGAATGGGGGTAGGGAACATGGGGAAGGGGAATGTGGGGAGCCTTGGATGGGGGAGGGGGATGAGGGGAAGGGGAATATGAGGTCAGGGGAGGGGAGGGGGACAAGGGGAAGGGAAATATGGGGAAGGGGGATGGGGGAGGGGGACAAGGGGAAGGGGGATATGGGGATGGGGTGGGGGATGAAGGGAAGGGAAATATGAGGATGTGGGAGGGGGATGAAGGGAAGGGGAATATGAGGATGGGGGAGGGGGACAAGGGAGAGGGGAATATGGGAAGGGGGAGAGTGTCACGATCACGTGACATTTCCCACGAACAAGGTTCCTATTTCAGTTTTAGGCTCGGCCCAGACTTGTGACTCACAGACCACGTGACTGCGCAGCAATGCCAGCAGTGGATCTATTCTCGGATGTATGACTCAGACTGACAGCGCAACTGCCAGCGCTCGCCTTGGACTCAGTATGACGCAGTAGGGCCCCCCGCCTCGTGTTCCTGACTGCGTGCCAGCGCATAGAGTACTTATGCGGCTCCTGGTTTCACTTATGCGGTCCTCAGAAAATAGTAGAAAATCATAGTCACTAGAGTATAAGTACAGCAGTAGTACCAGCTTGTAACAGCATTCGAGTCTCTTAAGAATATAGCCCAACTAGCTTGTTCTACAGAGTGAAGAGTCACCACTGTCAAGTGCCTGTGTAGTGGATTAGTAAGCGTCGGCAACCACTCCCGGCCCGACTTACTGATCTTCCTTGGTCCTCATCGAGTTAACGATCTGGGTGATCGTAACAGAGAGGGACATGGGGAAGGGGGATGTGAGGAAGGGGAGGGGGACATGGGGAAGGGGAATATGGGGAGGGGGGAGGGGGACACAGGGATGGGGGATATGGAGAGGGGGGACATGGGATGGGGACTGCATTTCTGAGTAGTACTAGTACTAGTTGAGTTTTCCCTAATATAGGCCATTCACCTGTCCAGACTCCAGATGACTCAAATCTACTCATTAAAAAAATGAAATATTTGGGGGTAGACCCCCTAATCCAAGGGGTCCTCTGCCAACTCTAAGTGACCTGACTAGCCATTCCTAACTTGATTCCTAAATTATTTAACCAGTTCAAGTCCATGGCTTGGTCCGTGGCCACTGGCACTGCAGCCTAGACTCTATCTGTCTCCTTCAATTAAAGCACTGGCACTTACATGGGATGACTGAGTGGGATCCCAATGAAAAGTGTCTTGGCTTTCACTATTTCCAAGAACTCCTACTTAGTGTTGTGGCAGCTTAGAGCTGATATTTTCTATCTTAGAAAATAAAATTAGGAAAGATCTGAAATTATTTGGGGAGCTGGCTTTCCTTAAAAGCCAAGGGGTCCTCTGCCAACTATAAGCAATCTGATCAGCCATTCCTGATTTATTTAACCAGAGTTGAAACCCTTGGGCTGAAGGATCTCAGAGATGGTCACATAAATCAGGAACAGCCCATTGTATTGCTTAGAGTTGGCAGAGGACCCCTTGGAATTTGAGAAGATCTACCTCCCAAAATATTTTCATAGTTTTATCTATTTTATTTCTTGAGATATCAGAAAAGCTTAGCTGGCAGTGCCTAGCCATAGTGTTGTGGCAGCTGGAGCTGGTGTTTTTCTATCTCTGGAAATAAAATTCAGATAAATATGAAAATATTTATGGAGGTAGATCTTCTTAAAAGCCGAGGGGTCCTCTGCCAAGTCTAAGCAATCTGAACAACTGTTCTGGAGTTATTTGACACTAGCTGAAGGGTGTCAGCTAATACCCTTCAGCTAACGTCAAATAACTCCTGAAATGTTGCTTGGATTGCTTAGACTTGGCAGAGGACCCCTCAGCTTTCTTCAAAAGCCAGCTGCTCCAATATTTTCATATTTTTCCGAATTTTATTCCAGAAGATAGAAAACACCAGCTCTGAGCTGCTGCTAGTGATGGGAAGGTCCGGTTCTGAACTTCGGTCCGAACTCGAACTGGACCGGCCCGGACGCCAATTGAGGGTCCGGTTCGGCTATTTTCGCCGAACTGGACCGATGGTTCCGTTCACGGTTCAGCAAAATCCTGAACCTAAGAGAACGCGTTCAAACGCGTTCAAACGAAAATCCTTGATGGGTCTCAAAGTATAATACTGGAGGCCTGGAGCCAAAATGACATGGAACTATTACTGCTAGCCTATGTGGAATTCGAAGTTTTTTGGATTGTTAGGCTGACACAGTCTCGTTGAAACCCCACTAGCGTCTTGACTGGCGTTCATGTCCATCCAAGTCCTGGTTCCAACACTCCTCAATATGCCCCCATCAACTCCAATACCATCTCACCTGGGTGGAGGCCTTTGTAATGACTTGGAGCTGCATTGCCTTTTCCAGGCCTTCGTTACTGACCTCACCCAAGCTATGTGAGCGTCAGTCCAACTACAGCACACTCAACTCACTTCCCCAGCATGTCGCATTTGTGTGCATCCTTAGTGACTCAAACATGACGTGTTCTTGGTACAGACGGCCACCTATATGCAATTTCGTGCCGCGCGGAAGCGTGCGCGACCGTTTCCGACCACCAGCGACCACCCAACCCAGTGGGACTCCATGTAGCCCTCCATTTTCCTCCTCGACCTCGCCGCACCCACGTGCGGCGTTAGCCCTTCAACACCGACACGTCCATGATCACTGTGGACCCATATACGATACTGCACGCTCTGCGGCAGCCTGCACGGCAGTAAGCAACATCCCATCCACCACGGCAGTGACTTTGGCAAGGGTGAAAGGGTGATGTAATCCGCATTCGTGTGCGGCCTTAGCTACTCAAACCTGAGGTGTTCCCGACATAGGTAGCCACCTATGCGCAATTTTGTGCCACGCGGAAGCGTGCATGACCGTTTCTGACCATCAGTGACCACCCAACCCAGCAGGCTTCGTGTAGCTCTCCATTTCCCTCCCCGACCTCGCTGCATCTACGCGCGGATTTCGCCCTTCGACACAGACGCGTCCGCGATTACCACGGACCCACATACGATACTGCACGCTCCGCGGGGGCCTGCACGACTGCGAGCGACATCCACATCAGCCTGTAGCTTTGGCAAGGGTGGTGTGACAACGACAAGGGACATGCTACCAACACACCCAAGGTATCACCACAACCACCACGATTCCAACCACCACAACCACAACCAAGACCACCACAACCGCCGCGACTGTGCGGCTCCAAGTCATGTGCTTGGTTGTGTACACCACTGACCGCGACCACACTAATGCAGCCCTGAGCAAGCACACAGTTCAGTAATTTCTACCCATTCTTTTACTACACCTGTACTGTATGTACTATCAATAAAAAATATTTCTTTGTTTATGCCCCAAAAGTGTTACACACACTTTTTGCGGTGCAGGCAAGGTCTGCCAGCAAAAGCCCCAATATAGGGTTCAGTTCGGGGTTCAGGACCTCCCTGAACCCAAACCGGACCATGTGAACCCTGAACCGAGGTTCTGGTCAGGGTTCAGCAAATCCCCTGAACTGAACCGACAGTCTGGTTCTCGGTTCGGCCAAAAGAGGCAAAGAACCGAACTGAACCGAACTTTCCCATCACTAGCTGCTGCAACATAGGCCACCTAGCCTAGCAGGCTAGCACTGGCAGCAATACTATTTAAATCAAATTCCTTGTTTTTTGGTATTGTTGTAGTAACAATTGGTAATTATTTTTCACTCCTATACACTCTGTGATTTTTTGAAGCAGAATGATTTAAGGAAAATGTGTGATTTTGTGCAGACACATACTCAAATTGACTTAGACAAAAGATGGTGTTCAAGACTCGGGCGACTTCTGGGCGGAAATTTAATTTGTGGTGGGGAAGGCGCGCCACGTCACGCGTCACGACTGAATTCGAACACCCCACTTTCTCCCTTTTTCCCCTCACGCAAATACGAAGCTACGTTTTTTTTTTCTTTTCTTTTTTCTCGTTCGTCTCTAACCGGTGCAGGCCAGGACAGTGTCACCCTTGTCATCGTGGCCTCCTCCCACCCCCTTCACACCTCGCGGCATGCGAGCACCCAGCCTGCCCGGCGTGCCACTCACATGTGTGTACACAGGCCACATCGCTGCCGCCGTCTCGATTGTTGCCGTCTCGCAGTGCTTGGGCCCCACTCAGATGAGTTCATTTTTTTCACTTTTTATTTTTTTCTTACTCGATCTCCCACTCCCGCAACTTTGCCGCAACCTCACACCTGCACCCGCTACCCCTCGACCCTGGCCCTGCCACCTCAACGTGGCCGCGACACCCCCTCGGCTCCACTGACCCGGCACCACCAAGACCCCACCACGCCGGCGCCACCTCGCTGCGACACTTCCACCAGCGCCGCCCACCTCGACCCCGCTGCACCGGCGCCGTCTCGACATGGCCTCCACCACCACCTCAACCCCGGCACTGTCATCGCCACCCACCTCGTTAACTCGACCCCTCATCGGCGCCGTTTCGACACAGCATACCACTGGCACCGCGACACTGGCACCGCCGTTGTTCACCCGACGTGTTACGATTTGCCCCCCTACTTTCTCCCATTTCTTCCTCTCACATCCCGTGACTCATATTCTGTGCCGACTTTCCATTGTACTTTTACGATACAATCCGCTTCGATCCGCGCCTCGGCTCTTATCTCGCGCCCAGCGCATGACCGTTACGATGCCCCGTGGCGCGACTTCCAGAACCCGCTGACAACTTCTGATCCACGCGTCATCCCGCGGGATTCCCTTGTTCTCTTTTCGTACTATCCCTTTGTTAGCTCTCTAGGACCTGGATCCTAGGATCGCGCCATATGTTTGTCTCTGACAAACATTGTGTACTAGTATATAAGTCTCACGCTACCTAGCTTGTATGGTAGACTTGACTTCTTGTGTAATACCACACCGCTGTCTACTCTCACGAACCGATCCCTTGAGTCGCACTTTCGCTTGACTCCCCTCTTTTGCTCGCCGTTGCGCTTGAGCCTGTCCTTGCTATTACCCTTGTGTCCACGGAGGCCAAGTGGTACTTGTTCACCATCGAACTGAGTCGTAACTGACTCACTCCTGTCTCGTTACCGTCCGTGACTTAACCGAAGTACACGTCGTACTTAACGCCCCTGTGGTGGCGTTACATTAAGTCAAGTCTCTCACTGTGGCAACATCTAGTCACGCTAGATCCGGATTCCACCCAGAGTACATCACTCGGTTTACAACCGACGAGCTTTCTGACCATGTCAAAGGAGCAGCCGTCTGGGCGGAAATCAACAACGTTGAAGGATATTACATCTTCAACCCGAAAAAGAAAGAGTATCACCAGATCCATTACTTAGAGGATAAACGTCTCTGGGCTTATATCGATTACTCGCCGAACGAACGAAGCTGGTATACTATTGGACCAGTACCGCTTGAGCTGAACGTCGGACCACTAAAGAGTCATAACCCGAAAGGGATTGACATTGACTCCGACCCTGATAATTCACCTAGTGTCTCCGTACCAACAACCATGTTCACCCCCTCCCTATTCGTAAACCCCCCGGACCTACCGGGCCCCCAACCTACACCCCAGTCCATGTCACAGACTCATGCCTCGGCCAGCACAACCCTTACTGGCGGAGGACCAGCTCCTTCTGGTAGTGGAGGCGCTCCTAGCGGCGGCCCGTCGGGTGGAGCAGCGGCTCCTGGAGGCGGAAGCGCAGCTCCTGGAGGAGGTCTCCTGGGTGGCGGCGCTAGTGGAGGAAGTGCGCCAGGCGGTGGAGGAGGCGGCGCAGGTGGCGGAGGAGGCGGGGGCGGTGGAGCAGGTGGCGCTCCTATTCCCCCCGCCGGAGCCACACCAGCCACGATCCTGCCCGCACCTGGAGGACACGGACGCTTAGGAGGGAACCCACCCCCTGAGTTCAACGGAGACCGAGAGAAAAGCAAGCAGTTCATGCTTGCGTTCAACTTATACCGAGAAATGAACCCCACCGTCGACCAGCTCGCTATCCCCTACCCCCGCGCGATGACCTTTCTTTCCTACATCCGCGGACCCCTTGTCGACGATTGGGTCACAGAGCAGTTCGCTTGGCTCGAGGACCAGCGAAACACAGGCATCCTAATGACGGAGATGAACCTGTGGAACACCGTCCACGATCGGTTCGTGCAATCGTATACCGATACAGCGGAACGAACGAAAGCCCGCAAGAGTTTACAAACTCTGACCATGAAGGGCGAAGATATCGACACCTACGTGGCTACGTTCTCCAACCTAGTCCACAAAGCCGGGTATAACCCTGATGAAGCCACGACCCTGGACATGTTCCAGGATGGACTCCCAGACCAGCTAGTGATCAACGCCACACGCTTCCAACATCCGATCACATGGGATGATTGGAAGGCGGCCGCTCGTCTACAGCAGGCTGAATATCTGGTTTTAAAGGACCGCCTGGGAAAGAACAAATCCCAGCACGGAAGGAAGGGCGGACACAGCCGAGAGCAGTGGATCCAGGCCCTCAAACAGAACCGAAACCCTAACACCATGGATGTTGGACGCGCCCGAGCCTCCGTGGCGCTTACCGACGGAGACCGGGCCCAGCTTCAGAAGGAGGGACGATGTTTTAGATGTCGTGCTCAAGGGCACATGTCGCGTAACTGCCCACAAAAGGGAACGCGCGCGGCTACTGCCTCCTCCTTCGGATCCCCCTCCTCTACCCTGACTCCAGACGTACCAACTCCCACCATCACTACTGTCGCCGTATCTTCTAATCGCGTACTTTCGAATGAAGAGCAGGTGGATGTGCAGATCGCTGCGATGAAAGCACAGACGCAGGAGGTCAGGGACCTCATGGTGGACAAACTATTTGGGAAAGAGGGTTTTCCCGACGCTTGAACCCGGCGGCCTGGGCTAGAGCGTTAAATCTAAACGTGTACACTAGCAGATACCGATCCATGCAAATCCCAGTTCTGTTCAAATCTGCACACACAACGGCCGAACGACAAGTCCTAGTGGACTCAGGAGCAACTGACAATTTCATTTGTTCGACACTGCTCAAACGACTACAGATATCCACCCAAAACGTCTTGCATCCCATCCGCATCTGGAACGTGGATGGGACTAGAGATTTCAGGTCTGGTTGGGTCCGGTCTTTTACCCCTTTTGGCCACAACCGAAACCCCGACCAGTTGGTATTTTTACCACCACTGCACAACCGACAACCGGACCGCGACCGACCGATTGTCATCGGTTGTGTGACCGGTTATAGTCGGTTGGGACCGGTTCCAACTGCCAACAATCACTGTCCTGTCATTTTCCGTACCAAGGGAAACAAAGATTCTATTAAGTCTTGTATAGAAAGTCTACTGTACTGTATACTAGCTACTAGATGATAATACTAATCCCTGCTGCTCGCCGTCCAAGCTGTCATGTCGGTAGACTCGTTGTTGCCGCCGATGTCGTCTTGCTGTCTGTCATTGTCGTCACCTCGCCATCGCCGTTTTGCTGTTGTTGTCGCCTTGCCCGCTGTTGTGGCGGTCGACCTCGTCTTGCCCGCTGTTGTGGTGGTCGACCTCGCCTTGCCTGCTGTTGTGGTGGTCGACCTCGCCTCGTATTCGCCTGTTCCGTGTTGTGGTCTTGGTTGAGCTTGTTTTGCTGCCGCTGCTGGTGTTGTAGTCGTCGCTGATTGCCGCCGTCGTGGTGGTTAGGGTAACCACGAGCCCTGTGTTGGCAGGGTCCCAGGGGGTGGTTGGTGGTGCGTACTTGAGGCTTGTTGTCGGCGCTGCATTGTTGTTGTTATTGAGTAAGCAAGGAATTCAGCGAAACCGGCAAACTGCGGCAATCACCTGGGCCGGGCACAAATTGGGACAGATGCATGTGACTCAGCGTCATGTACATGTACACCTGGCAACGACGGCACCAACGACAACCCCGCCGCCAATGCCACGCTAACCACGACACCAGCGGCAGGAACGATGGCGAGGCAACTGACAGTTCGGCGTTCAACCACGACTGACAACAGGGTGAAGTGGCGCAATGGCAATGGCACCCACAAGGCAGCATCGAACGCCCATCACCTGCAAGCTGCGCACAAGTTGGCCCGCAACGGCAACAACAACAGACAGCAACAACAAAGTGGACGACACAGCAGACGACAGCAGTGACGCGGCGACAGCGGGGGGCAGCGACGTCGCCCACAAGCTGCGCCCACAAGTTGGCCCGCAACGGCAACGACAACAGACAGCAACAACACAGTGGACGACATAGCAGACGACGGGCAGCGACGCGACAACGGCGGGGGGCAGAGACGACGGGCTTTACTGTACTAATAGATAGTTGTGTTACAATACTTGTTGTATTCTACTTTACTGCTCCATAAATACAGTACCACGCTTGGTACCACAGTGATAATAACCCAGGCCCCCAGTGTCGATACAAGAGCGGTTGCAACCGGTTGTAGTCGGTCGCAACCGGTTGGAGAACGCGGTGTGATCTCAGCGACCGCAACCGCACCTCGCTGTGCTGGGCCCCAACCGCAACCGGAAGTCCGGTTGTTTGCAGTTGCGGTCCGGTTGGGTTCCGGTTTTTTTCCGGTTTGGGCAACTGGACCTGACATCACTAGATGGGACGAACAACCAAGATGGAGAGATCACGCAATACACTGATCTCACTGTGAGAACAGGGAAGGAGACCAAGACGCTTCGTTTCCTAATCACGAACTTAGGAAGAGACGAAGTGATCCTCGGATACCCCTGGTTCACAGCTTTTGAGCCACAGATACGATGGGGAGAAGCGACGTTGAACGAGGAGTTTCAAACCGGTCGTTATTTCCAGCCTTCATCTGTCAGACGAAGCCACGCCTATGGAAGCATCCATAAGGGCGTTGGAGACGTACGAACTTGACGAGGAGGCGTGGGAACAGCTCATAAATGATGAGCGGGATCCCTGCATCACATTCCTACGAAAAACAACGACCGCCTCGGAATTAGCCCAGCGCGAGGTGGCAAAAAGACCCGAACGCACATTTGAAGAACTGGTACCCGCGGAGTACCGGTGACACCGTAAAGTGTTCAGTGAGGAGGCATCCCACCGATTTCCTCCCTCACGAGTGTGGGATGATGAACAGTACACATGTAGGACATACTCACAGTGACAAAGTAGACTGTGGTGAGATATGAGGGTGGTACTGGAAGCAGCAACAGAGTAGATCAAGCAAGTGAAGCAGATGGAAGACTGGCACACAACAGATGAGAACTGGTGTTATTACAAGAGAGGAGACATACCTGGCACACAACAGATGAGAACTGGTGTGGTGCCAGAGCGTACAGAGTACTCTACTTATACTATACAGAGTCGTGACACTAGTACAACACAAGTAACATAGGGTCACAGAATACAAGGAGCGTTGTTCTACAGAGGGACACAAAGGAGTGTGTAAATGGAGAACAAGGCGCAAAGAACAAAGAAGGGCTAGACTATGATATCATAGTGACATCACAATAAAGATAGAACAAAGGGAATGAGTACAAGGACGAAATACAATAGGAGTCCAGAGGAGTCCATGATGTCATTGTACAGTGATGTCATAGATAAGAAAGTCCAAGATTGTAAAGATCATAATAATCTAATCTACATAAGTCCAATATATCTAAAGCAGTCCGTTATCTGCGTGTCCATTGAGCCGCTAAGTGCACACAGGTCACTTATCAACATGGGACCATGGGCCGCCAGTGCCATCGACCTCCTACCGAATGCCCCGCCAGCATTAGATTGTAAAGTGTACCCGCTGGCACAGAACGAAGAAGAGGCACTCACCACGTTCCTCACTGAGCAGCTTGACAAAGGGTATATCAGACCCTCCAAGTCCGCTTACGCATCACCGTTCTTCTTTATCAAAAAGAAAGATGGGAAGCTGAGACCCGTCCAAGACTACAGGCGGTTGAACGAGATCACCGTCCAAAACCACTATCCCCTTCCCCTTATCCCCGAACTCGTTGATCGCATACGAGGAGCCTGACTGTTCTCCAAGCTCGACGTTAGATGGGGCTATAACAATGTACAGGTCAAACCGGGAGATGAGCATAAGGCAGCATTTAAAACGAACCGGGGACTATTCGAACCCCTGGTCATGTATTTTGGCCTCACCAACTCCCCGTCGACCTTCCAAGCGATGATGGATTACATCTTCCGAGACCTTATCCTGCTCGGGCTTGTGATCGTCTATATGGATGACATCCTAATTGCCACCGCCCTCGACCACGCCCAACACCGGAACGTGCTGCATGAGGTACTGCGCCTCTGCGAAGAGCACAACCTGTACATTAAACCAGAGAAATGCGAGTTCAAGGTGCTAGAAATCGAATACCTCGGACTCATCATCGGGCACGGGAATGTCCGGATGGATCCTGTTAAGGTACGGGGAGTCCTGGAATGGCCAGCCCCAAAAAGCCTCAGGGAAGTGCACGTCTTCCTCAGCTTCTGTAACTTCTATAGGTGGTTTATCCGAGGATTCTCCACCCTCGCCCGCCCGCTACACAACCTCACAAAGAAAGATACCCCCTGGCGTTGGAACCAGGACCAGCAGGAGGCATTCGATAATATCAGACGAAGCATTGGCAGAGAACCTACACTCCTTTTCCCCGACCTCACGAAACCATTTGAGCTCGAAGTAGACGTGTTACGTTCCTTCGGACGTTTCCTCTAAATGCCTGTTTGCTGCTGCTGCACGTGCTCGAACGTCTTCTGTATCCCGTAGGCAACAGCTAGGGCGATACGCAGGGCGTGGCCAACCAAGGCAATGAAAATGATGAAGGCGATAATGATAAGATACGAGGCGTCGGCGATGACTAAGCACGACGGCAAGCGGAACGCTTAGTGGCGATAACCGGCACACTAGCACAGATGGCAAAGGAAGGGATGGTCAATGAGGCAATCTAGCTTTATACAATCTCCCCAGTTTGGAAGGATTGACACAAGATATCAAAGCTAAGGCCTATAACGCGTCCTCAGCCCTCTACTTATACTACAGAGGGGAGCTTTCAAGCTCAGCCCGAATCCGAAACCCTAATACACCTATCCAATAGCATAACTCGCTCTCGATTCGCATCAGTCAGCCATACAGTCATGGGGCCATCATCTAGACCGTGTCCGGGCTCAAGCTCATCTGGACTCACATTCCAGCCTCAGCCTAGGCGCAAGCTCATCTAGGCTCTTCCGGACCGTTCGAGGCAGGTCACATGCCGGGGTCACGTGACGGCCCATAACTCCGACCTATTCCCACGCCTCCTGATAGTCACGTGATGGCGGGTAAGGGTCACGTGTGCTCACCGCACGTCCAGCTCGCACGTGATCTTGCGCGTACGGCTCCTTCTTCCACTTCTCCAGCAGGTCTTCGAGCACTGCTGTGGCTCCGCGGACTTCTCGATCCCACTGCAGGTCGTCTTGTGCGTACTTCTGGTCGCTTCGCGGGTTCCGTTCCAGTTGCGCCGCAACAAGACGCGTCCAACGTAGCCCTTGGGGCAGTGCTTAATCAATTAGGACCTGATCAATGCATGCATCCGGTTGCGTTCCACTCTGAGTCACTAACGGAAGCGGAACGCAACTATGACATCTACGATAGGGAGCTACTAGCCGTAGTCAAGGCACTACGAGCCTGGCATACCTACCTGGTCGGCTCCCCTCACAAAATTATCATCCACACCGACCACACCAATCTGCAGTATTGGAAAGACCCCCGAAAGATCAGCCGAAGAGTGGCACGCGAGTTTTTGGAGTTATCGGAGTACAACTTCGCACTGAAGCACGTACCTGGTATAAAAAACGGTCGCGCGGACGCCCTCTTTGTTACGATCACCCGGATCGTTAACTCGACGGGGACCAAGGAAGATCAGTAAGTCGGGCCGGGAGTGGTTGCCGACGCTTACTAATCCACTATGCGGGAATCTGACAGTGGTGACTCTTCACTCCGTAGAACAAGCTGATTGGGCTATATTCTTAAGAGACTCGAATACCGAATACAAGTGCTACTGCTGTACTACTTATACCATTCATTTACTGGATTTTCTATACATTTATCTAGGGAACGCGTAAGTGGGGAAACGAGGACGCGCAAGTGCCAGCACGTCTATGTGCTGTCACCCTCTGCCCTGTGAGTCACCAAAACATGAGGCCATGCGCTGGCAGTCGCGCTGGCAGTCCGAGTCTACACCAAGAATAGATCCACTGCTGGCACTGCTGCGCAGTCACATGGTCTGTGAGTCACAAGTCCGGGTCGAGTGTGAAACCGAGAACCGAGACTGAAAACCGAAATAGGAAACATGTTCGTGGGAAATGTCATGTGATCGTGACACTCTTGCGACGAGCTGACTATGAGCCCAACGAGGAGGACAACAACGATGTAATCGTCCTCCCCGTTGACTGATTCATACGCGCGACCCAGATGTCAATGCACGACATGGACATCTGGACGCAGATAGCACAGAACATGGACGAGAAAGCCGTCCTCATGTGGGTCGAACCCCACAACCTAAAGAAGCATCAAGGTCTCTGGTGGAAAGGGGACGCTCTCATTGTCATGGGCGACAACGATCTTAAACAGGGGGTAATTACCTTTTTCCACGACACGCCGAGCATGGGCCATCCAGGGATCGCAAACACGCTAGAATTGGTGCGACGTGACTACTGGTGGCCGAACATGCGAAAGGACGTGGAAGACTATGTCAAAGGTTGTGCGACGTGCCAAGCCAACAAAATCAACCCCCACCGACAAAAACCACACCTTTTCCCCATCACCACAGACCCCGACGCTGAACCATTTGAGGTCGTAACAATGGACTTCATCACAAAGCTACCCCCATCGAATGGATACGACTCCATTCTCACCATCACCGACCACGATTGTTCGAAAGCGGCCATCTTCATCCCATGTAATGAGACGATTACCGTGGAAGGAGTGGCGCGACTCTATCTCCACCACGTTTACCCGCACTACGGCATTCCCCGAAAAATGATCACGGATCGAGACCTGTGCTTCACGTCCGCCTTCATGAAGGACTTGTGTAAGACGCTGGGGATCCGTACATCTCCTCCGCATATCATCTGCAGACGGATGGGCAATCAGAGCGGACCAACCAGTGGTTGGAACAGTATCTTCGCCACTGGAGTAACGTGCAACAGGATCACTGGGCGGAGGCACTCCCAGTGGCACAATTCGCGCACAACTCGTGGCCAAACGCCACAACCAAGCATTCCCCATTCTCGTTGATCATGGGATGGGAACCACGTACCATGTGGACATCAAAACCCACATCAACTTTGTCTGTTGATCAACGACTGGAAGAAATGGGGGATAGACGCCAGCACGTGCAAGACTGCATCAAGCACGTGCAAGAGCTTATGGCAAAGAGGGGGAAGACGCGCTTCATACCTTACCTGGAAGGCGCTCAAGTATGGTTGGAGGGGACGAACCTCCGGACCTTCTACCCCACCGCAAAGCTCGCACCAAAACGCCACGGACCGTTCCGAATCAAGAAAGTCTTATCGGCGGTCTCATACGAACTAGACCTTCCGAAGACGTGGAAGATACATCCCGTGTTCCACGCGAACCTCCT